>RJJA01000094.1:82699-168375 GCA_003724045.1 Lepidurus arcticus
CTTTTTATGTCGCAAAAAACTTCAAACTAGAGCTAACCTAGTAAAGTGTTGACAAAAATTATCCTAAACAGAAACAGTCAACAGCAGGTTAGTTTGCCATGCATACAAAAAATCATGTCTTTTCACAATTTTTCCATTATACATTTAAGTTACTCCAAAGGTCTTTGTTAGTAACTAGATTAGCAACACACTAAATACTATGACTAATCGCAAATTGGAGCCGCCCGTACATTTTTTTATATACACACCTTTATTCTGTCAAGAATCATCGCCCCCCGGAAACCCTTAAGATGCAAGGCGTATAACTATCAAACCTTCTTAACAATTTGTACCACATCTTCGTCGCACAAAACGTGATCTTTTCCCACTTTCTGAGGCTGGTGCTTCACAGAAGAACCCCATACAAGAGCACTATTGAACATCATTTGTAAAATATCGAGAATAAGTAACACTAATAGTTTTGAACTTAAATTAAGAAAAAAAATGTACTTACTATTTCAGTTCCTTGATGATGGACCGATGGAGTTTATTACAGAAATCCTCCACCGTGCATCGGTCGGTTTGTAAAACGATTGGAGAGTTGTAATCAGGCAGTTGACCCTTGGGTTTCGTGTAACTAGAAAGATAACCTTGTTTTTACCCTTGATAAACGCAAACTATAGCACCTACATTCGTAAAAGCTTGAGATATTCCCACATCTTTTCTAGTAAATCGTCGAAATTCCACTTATGATGGGCGGAAATGGGCACACAATGCGGGATTTTATAAATGACGTCCAATTCTTCAATGCTAATCTGGTCTAAAAAGATATGTCATCATTACGAGAGAGAGGTGTTAACAAGCTCGGCATACCAATTTTGTTCAAAAGGTAGATGCAAGGTATGTAAACTCGGTTGCCCTCGATGACGTCAATCAAATCATCAGCTGAAGCATCATACCGTAAGGTAATATCAGCGTTATGAATACGATACTCGGAGAGAATGGTCTTAATTGTATCCAAGTCCAAATCAGTCTGCGGTACCTATAATACCACATAAAAATGGACTAAAATGTGCTCACTTGTATAAAGCAACGCGAATCAAATTGAATCCTACCAGACATTGAAGATTAACGCCGCCCTTGTCTTTCCTACGGAAACCAATATTGGGTGGGCTTTTATTCAATCGAATGCCGAAACCTTCCAACTCATGTTCTAGCAATCTCTTCTGTTGCAAAGGCTTCAGAACGTCCAGTACGATAAAAATGAGTCCACAGGTACGTGCTACGGCAATGACTTGCCGACCACGACCTTTTCCATCCTTGGCTCCTTCAATAATACCCGGCAAATCCAGCAACTGTTAAAAAATACCCCACCTTAGTCTTATAAAGAAAATAAGTACAAAACTATACTTGAACTTTTGCTCCTTTATAGCGAATACAACCAGGTACAGTCGTTAGAGTTGTAAATTCGTATGAAGCCACTTCGGAATATACGCCCGCTAACGTAGTCAGCAGAGTCGACTTGCCCACAGAAGGAAAACCTGTTAATTATATCGTTCAACTCCTGCCATTCAATCGAACTCGGCTATTTTTTATTTATTCATTTTGTACCTACGAACCCGATACGGGCATCTCCAGTCTTTGCAACATCAAAACCTTCGCCTGGACCTCCACCCCCGCTTTTAGGAGTTAGAAGCTCTCTTCTTAATTTCGCCAACCGTGCCTTCAATAATCCCAAGTGTCCAGCCGTCGCTTTGTTTTTCTGTGTTTTGGCCATCTAAATAGACAAGACATTTTGGTCAGGCCAACGCCAAGCAACCACAAAAAAAACGTGCAGCAGCAAGAAAGGCATAAATGCAAGCTCCTCCACACGATGATTCAGGAAAAGATCCAAATAAAAAATCACCTCAGCCTCGATGGCCGCAATTCTTTCCATGACAGCAGCCATAATTGTTTTTGTTTGATATAGTTTTTTTCGCAGTAAATTTATTAAATGTTTCCTCCAAATCAGCTCACAAACACGCCGGGAACCACGTCGGTAAGACGAAGTTTAAAGAGCTTCTCACCGGGCTTATCTACTTCAAGTTCTTGAGCGGGAAAATCATTTGCAAGCCTTTCTGGAATGTATAAAATAGGTTATTAAAATTCTACACTATAAAGTTGTTTACTTTAGAAAACGCACAAGAAAACAATTGCCATTATTGTCACGATCGCGGTATTTTGGTCATGGAGAAAGGGGCAAACAACAACATCATTAAAACATTAACAAGGGTGAGCCTCTTTTAACGTGACTAGAAAACTCAAAAACTAGTAAAGAACGAAAAGTTTCAAGGCAAAAAGTCCTAGTTACATACTGCGATTAACGTGCGTACCCGTTTTCCTTGCATGTAATTACTCCTGAAACAAGCACACCGGCCAGGAGAGAGACCACGCAAACGCTAAAAATGGAGGAAGGTGGAGTTTAGTATAGCTGCTGCCTTTCGGTGTTCTCATTGAACCCGATCCCGTCTCTGTAGTTACGGCCTTACGCGTGAAGAACGCAAAGCAGCATTGATATGTAAAACGAGCAAGCCCACAGACAAGCCTCTTTCGAAAACGTGAGCCAAAGTGCTAATTCCAAGGCTGCCCTCAATGAACGGTGTTAAATAGTTGTGTTTGTTGCAAAGCCTTAGTTTGCTGTAAATTAACCATTTGAAATTCTAGTTAACTTGTTGTCTTGTCGAACATGAGCCTAGTTTCAGTTTGCGCTCGATCGTTTTCGCGACGTTGAAATACTACGAAGTAAATATAAAGTGCCCGGGCAGGTTCAAAGAATTCAACATTGTTGCCAAATCCGAAGTATATCACGAATCGTAGGAAACCCTTTTCCAAGTCTCAGTTCAAGATCAGCAAGCTGCGGAGTGAGTAGTGTGTGGTTGTTTCGTACTGTATACGAATTTCGGCTTTCCTGGAGCTGGCTCGACGAGCACGGAAAATCAATACAGAACCTAATCAACAGTTACCAGCAATTGCGTAGGAGAGTATCGAATGGCGCATTTTTTCCGATGTAACCCCGAGCAAATACGTAAGTAAAAAAAACATTACGTCACGTCTTTTTTGCCCCGTGCCGTATTCAACTATTTCCAGGAATTTCGTCTAAAGGGTTCAGGGGAGAATCTTTTGAATACCTTCAAGCGTTGAATTCACTTGAATTCTCCGTGGTGATTCATCAATAAATCGAAGGTGAAAACTCTAGTCTTGAGGGTATTTAGGAATGCTTGGGGCAAATAAAAATGTACGCTGGAATGTTACTTGGTCTTTGTATAGTCAAGTTTTTGCGCAGCACACACGTTCCGCTTCATAGTCACAAAACTATTCGCTGGGGGTTTGCTAAAAAATGAACGTCAGCAAAAGGAAGTGGTAAAAAAACGAGCTTTCATTTACTTGCGTCACAGCAGTATCAGCCTCTGTGGTCTAATAATAAACTCCATCCTTTCGTACAGTCGAAGGCCAAGGTCTATTCGTTCGTTGAGGTATAGTTTTCGGATACCAAGTGCAATACTATAGAGTTCGTTGACTCTGAGACATGTGTAATCTTTTTTTCATATAGGAACTAATTAACCTTGCACAATTTTCTATATTTGGAAGGGAAATAATAGGTTAGACGACAAGGAGGTCACAGAAACATTGTACTTAATTATAATCAAGAAACACGTGCAAGTAGGTCTTCCAGCCTTTCAGATTTCAGCCAAGGTCTAGGACGCGATTTCGCCCATAGGAGAAAATAATACGAATTTATGGCACATTCTTTCCTCAGAGACGAGCCCTTTTAGAACGTTTATTACGCATTAACTTAACGTTTCCACTTGCTGATAAGGTAGCATTCGTGGGGAAAAACGGCGTAACCAGTTTGTGAGCTCGTAATACCCTTTATTATTCTCGACTTCGTCCCGCGTTCTATATTGGTATTTTATTACAGCTATGCTTATGCTTGCTTCCGTACTTCGCATTCATATCAGTCACAATTTCGTCATATCGAAGCTATAAACTTGCCATATATAGAATTAGTCCCTGTTGCATCATTCACAGGATTAGGATGGTTTCAACTACGCTTACAAATTTACAGAAAGGAGCCCTTTGGGAATTTGCGCTTTGGGTTGTGTCTTGCTCATCCACCCTACCTCATAGAAAAGAAAGTCTGAAAGCTTTATTCTGCCCCAGTTTGCAAATTAACAGCAATTTTTATGGCCCTTCTCAAGTAAAACTTCTCTAGAAACAGGCAGTCTTTTCTGGATTTTTCCTGTCGCTTCAACAAGGAAAAAAATTAAATCTAAGGCCCCTATATCCCCTCCCTCATTTGCCTTTCCCTTCTATTTCCTCCTTGCCTTCGGTGGGAGACCGAGTAGCCAGGGAGGAGGTCTGAAGCTTCAACAAGAGTTGCAACTCACAAGCTCCGTAAAACAGTCGAGTGCGAATTAGTAGCGTGAGTGCATGTCTTTAATTACATAGACAACTAGTGCGTGTGTGCGTTTCATTCTTGTCTGATTTAAGCGTGCCCAACTGCCACCCGTTTTCTTTATCTAAATTGACAAAAGTTTACTTTCGTGAGAACCTAAACACAGCAACGATAAAGCGGGACGCTGCCAAGCCAAATATCGCATCGCAAACATGTTGCTCACATTGGATAACGATGGAGGTAGGCTGCTCGCCACAGTCTCGACACTAAACGCATTATTTCTTCGCACTTACCCTGTAACTAGTTCTTTCCAGTATAACCCAGTATAAGTTGTTACCTTTTTCTGTCGTATATTCATGAGGAGGCGCTGGCGAGGGAAATAAAAAAAACCAACAATATTTGGACGGTGCCCAACGATTTTTGTAACTGCGCAGCAAGTTTTCGCTCGGTGTCTCTTGTAAGTCTTGTAGCTGGCAAGTAGACTTGTTTATGCAGTGCATGTAATAACGTCATAAATATTGTTTCTTTTTTCAAGTATCAGCTGGTTTGGAGCTCATATTAATCTGATATAAATTTCTTATTTTTTTTCTCTAGCGTTGGCTCTAAAAGTTGGAGAATTGCGACCTACCGGGGGAGCTTTGGAGCATTCGACCATAAGCCGAAGCCGGGGGCGTAAGAATAATCTCTCGGCCGAGTGTTGGCACGTAATTTTTTCGCCTGATGAGACCCGTTTTGCGTGGCTTTGTGGTCAAAGCCGTGTAGTGTTGGTCCCATGGAACCGCTATAAAGGATGCCTGTACGTGACTAGACTCGCGTCAACCACTATGCAACTACGCGTTTTTGATTACAACCGGTTTCTTTAATCCCCCGATTTTTTCTATTTGGCAGGTTAGCCGTGGATAACAGGGATCCAACTGGCAATCAAATTAAAGGAGAAGTGGTATATATTGACGCGGGAACTCCTGTCAATTCAGCGGCTTTCGGGAGCGGGACTCCTGAAGCCCAGTTGGACGTTCCCAACAAACAGTATTGGACGAGATTTGATTTCAGTCGCGATTTGGTCTTT
Source organism: Lepidurus arcticus (assembly GCA_003724045.1). NCBI lineage: Eukaryota > Metazoa > Arthropoda > Branchiopoda > Notostraca > Triopsidae > Lepidurus > Lepidurus arcticus. Next base: position 88,180 of record RJJA01000094.1, read on the forward strand.
GCAACTGGCCATGCCAACGGTCGCGTCCGTATTTGGGATATCACTACAGGTTGGGCATTGGGTTACCATATCACATTCGGCGAACACTCATAAATATTCAAAATATGTATGTTTCTATAGGAAGATTACTCCTCGAGTTGATGGATCACCGAGAAGCAGTTCGCGATATGGCTTTTGCCCCAGACGGCTCTTTGCGTCTCGTGACGGCATCATTAGATCGAACATTGAAAGTGTGGGACTTGAAAGATGATGGGAACATGTTCAAAACTCTCAAGGGCCATGATGGGGAGGTCTTGTGGTGCTGCTGGAGTCCCAATTCAAAGTTATTGGCTTCGGCTGGCATGGGGAAGACGGTAACAAAGTTTTATAACGAATCAAAGTTTGAAAGTTTATGGTGGTTGTTCTTTACAGGTCTTAATCTGGAATATGGAGCAGTACGAGTTAGCGCGGGTCTTGGAAGGCCATAATCATAATGTCGTTTGTTGTCAGTTCTCTCCCGATGGCGCCATATTGGCCTCGGCTTCCTGGGACACTCGGGTTTTACTTTGGGATCCTTATACGGGCCAAATTTTACGCTCCTTGTTCCATTTGCACCCTCCGCCAAGGCCGATTTTCGCGTCGGGAGCTAATTCTTCCTGGGTACGTGGCCTTTCGTATGGTCGCCATGGCCTACGAATTGCTACCATTGCCGATGATGGTTTTGTCCGCTTTTGGAATCTGCTAGGGGATTCCGATCCCGTTTCGATTGCGTGGGGAGAAGATGAAATGGTGTGTTGTACCTTTTCGCCGTCTTCCCGAGTTTTAGCTGTGGGTACGAGAGAATCCAGAGTCACTTTTTATTCGGCGCCTTCCATTCTCCCTCCACTTAAACACTTGGCCAGGTTGAGTATTCGCAGTCGAGTGTCAACCTTACAAGTTGATCACTTGGACTTGCCCACCTCACTCCAGTCATATCTAAAGTACCAAGAGTGGAGCTGAGTGTCGTCCGTGTACATCATCCGTGCCGGCCAAAACTGAATATATGAGTCCCCTTTACTTTATACAATCGAGCTTTTTCCCTCTTCCGGCTCTCTTCAGGTTACGTTTAGCTATGTACACTTAGTCTATAAACGAGGCATATACTGGATAATCTCGGGTGTTTTCTAGGTCACTATGCTGCTTGCTTTAACTTCAAATTTACATTTGTAAAGAATGCAATTGGTACGGTTCGAGTCTTGGGGTTTTACCCAACAAAAACGAAAACGTTATATAACATTACAATGCAATGCATTGCCAAATCTAGCGAATAGCATTTTAGAGGGGAACCTCTTGAGATGAATAATTACGCGTATATATATCTGTGTGACTTCCAATGCTTGATACCAAGCCTGTGTCTACATTTTGTGTATTTTTTTCCTTAGTTGATTGTCGTTGTAATGCTTCATGAAAGCAATAAAGGACTTCCAGCAATTGTTTTTCGATGACTCAGTTTGGACCAAATGTAATTATCTACTACGTAAACAAGTACAATCTCGGTATATTTTTACCAAGTCGTCATTCAATCCATTCCAAGTTTTTCTTTCATTATCACTATTTATTTATTTTAACAAAAGGGACGTTAGTGATAACTTTCATGCCTTCAGACTGACTGCAAGAAAGGCTTTAAGCAAACAGACATTAAAGTAAGAGGTTTTCTGCAAGTTACATGCCTTGTTTTTCATCCTTTCCTGTAAGATGGAGGAGTTCTGCAGAAAATAGACAACACGAAGAGGGGATCACAAGTATCGAAAGCTTAATTATTTTACGTACTCGGAAAACGTCTCACAAACAAGTATACAATTAACGTACAATTAAGTCTTCAAGCAATGACGGTTCCACATAAACTACCAAGTCTGACAAAAACAAAGCTTCGGTCCCAAAGCCCTTTAATTTGATGTCAGTGTCCTTGAAAAATGCAAATACAATTTTTCAAGCCCAAAACAGCTGAAGATAAAAAGAGTTGAAAAAAGGCTTTTTTATGCATCATCCCACGTTTTGACAGTGACAAGCAATCTACAACAAGCTGGTAAAAATTATATGCTCCATCGATCAAAAAGTATCGGCTATAAAAAGAGCTGACATGCACCTGAACCGCTAGTCGTTCTGTCAAGCCAGTAGACGTATCATTATGATGGAAACGGGCATAAATTAAACACGTTTTAATGACGTAGTGCAATGTACATTTATATAATAAACTTCCTCTATCTCTACTAATGTAACTGACAACACCCAACGGCAAAGAAGAGGCTAACGCAAAAACAAGCAAACTGATAACAATAACGAATGCCAAGATCAACAAAACACAAGTCTTCATTGATCTGAGGTCTAGTTATCTTTACAGGGTAGACTTTTCTTGCGCGGTAACGACGCTCTTCTTTCTTTTTGCTCCGCCGAAGACGCAAACGATAGCCTGGATTGCACTACACGAGATTACAGTGCGTAAATAAAACCCGAGCGCCACGCCAAATAGCTTCGCTGGCAGGCTGTATTATTAATAACAGTGGTAAAAAGCAAGAAGACTTGTGGACTCCTACTTGACATATCGAAAGCAACGAAACAGCAAAAAAGTGAAAGAAAAAAAGTACGGCGAAAAGGGCAAGAGCAGTCTATGGCGGGATGCCCATATCGTCCGGAAAAAGGAACGTGTGCTTCGAGAAAGCCTGCAAGTATAAGAACATGGACACGACCCACAGACGCTAGCTCGAACTTCAACAGCTCAGCAAGTTTTTACGACAACCATTCGACCATATTACTACCGCAATGCGGTCCCCTTATATATCATCTAAGGTGCAAAAATTTACCATGTTAAGTCCAACCAACTTTCTGAAATAAGTTTATCAGGACTAGAGTTGTATAACTTTTGTAAATCCATGATACCATGGGACGAACTAAAGACAAAGTCGTGAGCTGTGTGCAAAGTTTGTTAGCTTTTCTCTTCTCCCAAGTTGGTCTCTGTGCACTAGTGGTGGGATATGCCGTGCTGGGTGCTCTGATATTCGAAAGTCTTGAAGCAGATAATGAAATCGATCAACGAAGAGAGATCCAACGTTTCCGGGATCACTGTTTGGCCAATGTGCGTTCAATTACAGGTAAAAACAAAGACTCGACGTATAACAATTATTAATTTCCGGCGTGTCCTGAATCAGTAAAACTGCGAAACGTGTTCATTTTTGGCGATGAGAATTAATGGTGACAGTAACAGGTGTGGCCCACGACTAACTCAACGTCTGATGCACAGCCGGTTAATTGAAAACACGAACGAGGTTACTGGCATGTGTTGACCACCGTTTCACGCTTCATTCTACTATGCTTTGCCATAATTCTCGGCTCCTTTCTTTCGTTTCTTTGTTCGTGTGTTTAGAACAATTGGATAACCTGACGTGGGCAAACTGGACCTATGATGTTGGCCACCTCCTCAAAGATTTTGAAGATCAAGTTGTGCGGGCTGTGAAGCTAGAGGGTTACGACGGCAAGGAAACCCACGATGAAGAACGACAGTGGTCATTTAACGGAGCATTACTGTACTCTGTGACAGTCATCACAACCATTGGTAAAGACAAAAGACAGACTCTCTAACGACCTATTGTGCTTTGTTTCGATGGAACCCGAGGAAGCAATGTCTTCAACAATTCATTGGAAATGGGAGGCGGACGCCATAGTTTAGATGTCGAGATCTGGCATGGAGAAATAAACAGAGCATCACACGGCCTTCTTGGCCATCCAAAGACAGAAATAGTAAAGTTAAAACTTGGTATATACTGCAACCCCTACGCGCCTTTTTTTCCTGTGTGCATTCTACTTACGCAGTTGGTGCTGCGAACGTGCGACATATTGGACGGGAAGACCCACACGAATGTTATTAGTCATTCAAGCTTTTAGCGATGAGTAAAATTTCTTTTCTAACAGGGTTTTGGGGTTAGAGGGTCTTTAACCCAGAAATGTTGCTATTTTTGCAACTGGCTTATATTTTAAATGTAGTGAAAAGTAGTTAACGCGAATATTACCCAAGGGTTTGTTTAGAAACTGCTTGTTTTGGCAAGGTAATGTCCACGCTGAGTTGGACCAAAGTGCTAATGGCAGAATCTGGAGTCTGGGCGGCAGATGGGGAAATATCGCATGACTGGTTTCACACCTCTTTTTTAATGTCACGCGTGGGCCGTGGCAGCAAGTCACGGTTTAATAGCCTCATTGTTCTGATGAGAATGGCTTTCAGATTATTTGAATTCAACAAGCCGGTAAAAAAAAGGGGCTAAAGGTTAGATCAACAGGGAGCACAACGCTGTCACTTCTCGTGAAATCTTGGCCCCGTGTGGGCCGTACAAAAAGACAGTAAGTCGTGGGCACCGATGACATGTTAAACGAGCAGTTTGAATCCTAGTTTGCATGAAGGAAATGGTGATGCACCTCTCCTCGAAATAGAACGGTTTCTTTTTGATGTATTTCGTGTGCTGCCTCCGTTTTAGCGTCAGCAGGTCTTACAGCATGAATGTCTTGTATGATGAGCATTCACGTCATGAGTTTTGAGCCAAGACTAGCAAGTTATTGTATCTATATTTCCAAACTGCTTAACCTGGATCAACTTCTCTTTTTCTCTCTGATTTAGGATACGGAAATCTAGCGCCGAAAACTTCCCAAGGAAAGATTGTGACCATGCTGTATGCTTTACTGGGGATCCCCCTAATGTTGCTATGCTTGTCCAACATTGGCAGCTTAATGGCTTCCACTTTACAATTCGCATTCGGGAAAATTTGTTGCGAGTGCCACCACAGAAGGAGAAATTACGAGGAGCCTGCCACGACCCTCCAGGAATGTACCGCTTCCACACCTCAGACCTTGTTATCCGTTCCCAAACCAGGCGGAACATCAGACACCAAAGCGCCGAAAACTCCGCCACAAATTAACACGGAGGATATGTCTCGTTTTGAATACGATTACGTGTGGGAGTCTTCCACGTTGGCCAGGCCAGAAAAAGTGGTCCAAAAAGAAGTGGTCGAGTTGTACGTTTTGAATCGGTTGGGCTGCGAAGCCAAATCCATGCTGGCCGAGTGCGCCGAATACACACTGGAACACGACGAGTCCCTAGACAATCACTCTTACCAAAGTACAGCCCAATTAATTGACAACATTAAAGGGTCGGGTTGCACCTTCGTGCCCCAGGAACAGCTTACAAAACAATACCAGGAATCGTGTCCGAGTTTGTCGAGTGATGCCGCCAGTGAACCAGACCTTGGTCGGCCCACCGCAAATTACCGTGAGCGACCTAGTTCTCGAAGCACGTCTGAAATGGATATGGAAGCAACTCGAAGAGCTACATCGGAAGACCCTTCAGAATCTGGTCTTGTTGTTTCCTGGGATAGCCGAAAGTTCCTTCCTCGGAACTCTCTATCTTCAAAGAGTTTCCGCAATCATTTCAAACGAAAAATGAGTTTACCAACCAGTGGCTCTCGCCGGCTCAAGCCCATGAGCAAGCGAACTTCCAACAAAAGTTTGCAAACAGACTCGAGTTTACTTATGGATGCCCTGACTCCCTTGATGACTCCTTTTAATGGTAGCGGCAATTACCAGAACTATACGACTTTTGACACCTCAACTCCTGTACTAACCCGCAAAGAACCCACCATTATGGAAGCCTTACATTTTGCTTATCACGATCCATATTTAAGGCAATACTTGCTGAAACCACCTACGCCCCCGCCAACCACAACTAAAGATGTAGCGATTCCAAAGGATGCCACCCCGAAAGTCCCCGTAACGGTGGTGCTCTTTTTGGTGGTAGGCTATATTTGCATAGGGGCATTGGTATTTTCCGCCTGGGAAGAATGGAGCTTCTTGGACGGGGCGTATTTTAGTTTTATAACACTGTCCACGATCGGTTTCGGCGATTTAGTCCCCGGTAATCGTGTGCTAAGTGCTGCCACGCGAGAAGGTCAAGCCAAATTGGTAATATGTTGCCTGTATCTAGTCATTGGTTTAGCTATTATTGCAATGTCGTTCAGCCTTGTGCAGAACGAAGTAGTCACCAGATGTAAAAAAATAGGCAAAGATCTGGGTATTATTCGCTAAATAAAGAACTGGTTTTCTGGACTATTTGAACTCCAGCCAAGACCAAGACATTGACGACAACGCTTCTAATTGCTATTTCAATCGACGAAAAATGGCCAACGAAGGAGGTCATAAAGCAACGTAAAGTCTGTGATGAATGACCCGTGGGGAAAATGAGGGAAAGGGCGGTTGGGTGTCTTAACTTTTTCCCTGTGCGTACTTTTTGGCTTCGAGCACGGAAAACACGTACACAAAAATTCATGATATGGCAGCTTGAGAAAAACACCTATTCTTCCACGCTGGGTAGCTATATGAAGGAGAGAGAAAGAGAGAGAGTCGGACTGGATTTAGGTTAGGTTGAAAAAGAGGCTGGTGCATAATAGAAACCCTTATTGGCATCAGCACGGGCAACGTAGGAGAGAGAAACAGGAGAGTGAGAATGTCAAAATATAAGAACCGTGAGGTATAAAAGTGCTGACCGGTTCACCCAACAGACCGCAAGAACCAAAGCAAGCGAGAAAACTGAGTCGTTCGGGTATCAAAGAGAAACGAACCATCTGCAAACTGAATTGGCTATTTGGGCCCAATTTTGCAGGAAACTAAGTAATGTAATGCACTAGATGCGTTTTTCCCAGTGCAAAACACGCAACCTGTGTGTTAATGACGCATACAAGGTCACTATGCAGATAAGACAAACGTCATTACTCACACCAGCCTAATAGGCCGTCTTATACCTTTCCATTGAATGGCTGGATTGCCTTCCTAACTCGTGTTTACATTTCCCCTCTAGCTCTACCATATTTTTAGGTCTCTCAAAACTGATGTCTTTTTGAGTCTACAAACGAATCAAGTTCTGTCAACTATTATTCGCCATAACAACAACAACGTTTGAGTCGTGCGTGCAATGCTTCGATTAAGACTCCCTAGCCATATAAGGATAACTGATGAACAGTTCGACAGCGTGATTCATTCATCTCTGTTCAGTACTGGAAAGATAGAGAAGCTGCGATGTATGTGCCGTAAACGAAGGACAAACTTGCATGGTTTACCGCAAAAGGTCCATTGCTTGGTGACCTTTTCCCACTAATAACGACCTGCGGTTAACCTTTGGATTTCTAAACGCATAACTTGAGGCCTCTTCAGATTGCATTTATGGGAATTTGGTCCTTGTCCCCCCCTCCCTCTTCTTAACCTACAAAAAACGCTTGAAAGCAATCCAAGTTTGCAATTCGCTTTCCAGGAAAACTACATTGATAGAGGCAGCGCCTTCATGTTTACAATGACTTGCATTTGCAAGCTATGTATAAAATCATCGCCTTTTTCTTACCGGTTTCCAACCATACCTATGCAAATGGCAGTAACTACACAATGATCAATAATCACCGAAAATTGTATATTAATTTAACCTGGTAATAAAAAAGGACCCTCAAGTCTTCATGGATGTAAGCAACACCAACAAAGAATAGTCACAACCAGTTTCCCAATCTTGAGTTACAATATTTATCATAAACGAAGGCGTTAGTTATATAATGTAAGAAGACGTGTTATCACAGCAAGAGCAACCTAATTTTCCGCTACCTTGAAATATGAACTAGTCCTCTATAAATCACTATTACACCCTTGGTATAAGCTAACAACATCCTAATAAAGCTGGTCCGCCAACACATTTGGCCAAGAAAAGGTGTCCTCTGTTGCGTTCAAGTTACTTTTTTTTACTTTATTCATTTTTTTCTGCAAGCATAGAACTCAAGACACCACATTTGTTATCGTCTTTCGTATACACCTCGTCTATAGCCCTGGTCACCTTACTTGGTCACGCCATCTGATTAGCAATCTTGGCAGAAAAGGTATCCTAAGTGTACTCCGTGTAACCCTGCTGCACAACCGGTTGCCAAAAGTTGGCTCTAATTGTCCATGGCCCATCCCTCACGTGGGCGAATGCTATATCTCGTTATACTGGTGTGCTGCTTCTTTTGGGCACTCGACCGAGTCTGCATATGTTTAGGTTGGGTTGTTCAGTGGAGATTTTGCATTGCAACCCGCACGAGGTATACTTAGGAGGTGAACGGCATAGGAGGTGAACGGCATAGGATTTTTAACCTACCTTACCTACCTTAAGGTGGTACTCGCTCAGTGGTTCCTCAACGTACAAAGGTAAGTCGAAGCGGGAGAGCCCCAGCAACAAGTCACCTTCGCCGTAGAAAGTTGGCGGTCAAGCACCGCACCGACAGTCAATGTGGCATCCCATCTGGGTGCCTGAGAAAACGTCCTCAGTTTGAAGGAGCTGCGGACAAGACACGGTACTGCGTCTTGATTTCGGCGGTTTTCCCTCTCACACTCTATTTAGTTTCCTAGCCCCGATAAAACCCATACCCCACTTCAGTTCAAAACCAAAAAACACTAGTGTCATTCCCGGCAAGCTAAGGACAGTGCTCCTCAGCCTGTTAACAATTCCCTTCAAGTCCACGTTTAATTAATCCCAGGCGTCTGGAACCTAAGACTTCACTTAAGTGACAGGAACTCGTAATTGGCAAGTAAGTCATACAGTTACAAACTAGTTATCCTTCCACATCTCGGATTCGCCAGACGGATGTTACAAGGATTGCAGTACGTTATTGCAAAAACTTGTCCTCTGGGCCGGACGGGATGCAAACTAAACACCGCAGGGCAGCCTTTCGAGTGTATATTTTTCGCTCGTCCTCTCCCCCGCCCTTTTAACCTCTGGGAAAATACAGCAAACGAGAAAAATCAGAAAATTATGCGTCTGGGTCCGAGTTTCGTAAATCTGGCCTTACTCTATAGGCTATTTGGAAGTCGCATGCCCCATTCAGTAACACTCACAATCTCAAGCTGTCTTTCCCTATCTAGTTTATATCACCAAGAGAATGTTTTCTTTCTGCCTAACTAGGCGTGTACCTCTCATCCTTTAATTAATTACACTCTCACGTACCACTCTTCCTATTTGACGCCCCAAGAGGGGATGAAATTTCAACACACGTCTCCTTGGTCTCAGCTTCCTCAGCTTTGTTACCTTTTCCATGAATTCCCTTTATTGTATTCCGTTTCATCGCGAGGAATGTTTTGGGAGTTTTCTGTTTAGCCTCGACATGGACATGCATAATTGTATCGATTGGCGACCAATCGTTTACACACAGACACTGTTTTTTTATCCATTCATGCTGTTTAAGCCGGGGGAACAAAAGCAAATCAAGGCGTTCCGCAACATTTTATATATCAGATGTACCATTGCATGGTATAGCGAAAAATGACGTAAAGATCCAAAAGGGTCTGATTGCAGAGGCCGGATAACAATTCAAACACATGGACAATGAAAAATGATTACCCGCTAAACGGGTAACGGGATCAGACGACTTGCATTCTAGGCTGGTACTTTAACGTCAAAGTCTCTCTTTGATTCCCTGTAAAGGATAGATGGGCTTACATGCCCAGAAAATAAACACCTCCACACCAATTCCAAACGAAGGATTTTTTGAACGGTACGTGGAAAAGCCCGAGCAGGCAAAAAGAACCGGTTAAATCCAAGGAGAGTCTGGCGTGACTCATTCTCGGGTGCCCATATAAGGACTCACTTTCCATGGTGTATTGCTACAGCGGAGTGGCTACGGTAAAAATCCCTGACATATGCAGCCCTGGCCCGGTATAAAATCCCTTCCAGCAGATACCTTTACAGACTCTACTCCACATTATCCGGTCGTTTAAAGCCTGTATAGTGCTTAATATGGTCATCGCTCCAGAAATTTGAGCAGCACACAAGCGAAATAAGGACAAAACCATTCTATCACAAGCGAGCTTACATTCATCATTCTCACCGTCTGACGTGATGTTGGCCAAGTTCGAAATCCCCCCCCCCCCCTTCCACCACAGGCTCAGTATAGTCATCGTCTACAAACTGCCCAAGTTTCTAAAACGTCTAGCGTCGTTAGGTTAACAAATTTGCCTTCACGCAAAACGTTCAATATTTGCAAAGCTAAAATTTATTTCCTGCGCCCCACACGTAGCCACATGCACCAGGCGCAAAGAAATCTGGGGTACTTTGAGGAGAATTGATTTTTATGGAGTCAGGAAGCTGTACATTATACGACGCGCAATATGTTCACAGCAAGACCTTACCTTAGACAAGCAGTGACGGATTCTGCAGCATTAGCTGCTGAGATGCAATACGCACCTGTCATGGCCTAAGAATCCTATACAGCTAACTTTCAATGCACATTTGATGGATTCCCCTTTAGGAAAATAATGAGAATTCTAAAGCTTTCGTCCAGCTCTCCCACTGTGGCATAACTTTTACAATGGGGTACCCTAAGAGAAAGTTACGTAAGAGCTACAGCAAAAGTCGGATGCAACTGGTGACCTTTTCACCCAAAACCTCGAGATAGAAGTATACACGATTATTCTGAACAAAAAGAAGGCCTTCCGAATAATAGCTGTTTTATCTCACACATCAAGTCTCCTCGCCCTTCTCACAGCTCTGGCCCCGTGGCTTTGACATAGTAAACAAGTGACGTATGTTTTGGGCCATTGTTACTTTACCAGCTATTGCCCAGCATTCACATGCAACCCTCATGTGTTGTTTCTTGAGATGAGAATCAGCTTGTAGCGTGAGTCACCCAAGTACTATTAGGGAACTGCAACTACCAGCAGTCTTCTAAAGAAGAATTTTAAACTGAACAGGATCAATAACCGACTTGTGTATGTACACTTGCAGCTATTAACGTTTGTATCGACGGAACTCGCCCCGTCAGCAGACTGGCCATCTGCTGCATAGTATATATGACACGAAAACATGGAAGTTCGCAAAAAGTCCTGCCTGCGTTTTTTTTTGTTTTATTAGTAAGGCAATAGACAGTGTTGCACGAAAGAACAATAACCTTACCTTTGGAGCTGATGGTTAAGCACTCAACTCAGCATTTGCCGTATGCAGGTTGCAAGTTTTATTAGCATGCTGAGGTGATGCCCGGCATGATTTAGCAGGGACTGCTCTTTAAATCGCTGGTCTCACTCTAAAAACGAAAGACAAACAAAGTGCTTTAGCTTTAACCAGGCTTGGTTGTAAAAACACATGAAACATGAAGAACGCAGGCCTGAAAACAAAACAAAAGTTCACTGCACCATGCTACTAAATAAGCCATTAAACTAGGGATGGTGGAATCTTATTTATATAATGCTAACTGTCTCCCAGCTTTCATTAATTAGGGTGAGATTTATTACCCAGGAAGTATTTAGTCCGAAAGCTATCAGGCCAAGATCTTTTAAGAACGTTGTTTTAAGAGCATATGTAGAAAGTTCGATAATTCCAAGCCGTTTATCGACGCGATAGAGAAATAAAAATGTATACACAAGATGCACGAATTCTGTTGCTTGTTTTATAAACAATGTGAAGGATAGCACTGCTAAAAAGGCAGGGCCTGGGAGTCCCGAGTTACATGGACTTGGCTCGTTTTTCCCGTATCACAAGTCTTGCCCAAAATTCATGTTGCCACTTCTAGTCGGTGCACCTTACCATTTAGAGACTTTGCTGCTACCTTATCGAGATACGTCAGTCGCGCACTGAATGGCAATTCTCCTCCTTTGGAACATGCAAAAGATTTCTGTGTCGCACACACATTCTAGCCAAAAAGCTACTTGGTGAAGAAGTCTTCAGAAGAAAACAAAAACAAGATATGCATTCCGGTCGTGACCCGGTGAGTAATTCTTTCGTCCTATGAGGTTGGACTTGCCCCGGTTTCTGCAAGGACGTTCACTTTCACCATTCTACAACTGATTAATGAAGTTCGAAAACTTGAACAGTTATATATTAGCTGGAACAAATTCCAAGATGAAAGCTTTTTTTTCTCTTTTTCTCCCATCTGCACTCTAGTACCGCAATATTCAGTTCAAGAACGTGCTTGCATGCTGTTGTGAGCTTTTCGGCGTTATCCTGATCAGGAGACTCCCAACTAGGTTATTAAAGGCTACTTAAAGTGTGTTTTCTTATTATCTTTCGTGAGTAAGTGCTCTTCAGTGTGTTTCGCATGAAATTAAGGAATGGGATGGGGAATACTTTTTACACAACATTGTAGTTTCGTTTTACGCTTGTCTGGGCAAATTCCAGCATATGTTTCCTTTATACAGCGTCTGAACGACTCCTTTTGGGCAGCGTCACTCGATCTCACGTGCTATGCAAATGAGAGAACAGTCTAACTGAAAGCAAGTGGCACGGCTACTAGGCTACTCAAGAGACCCTAGATACGAGTTATGTTCACATTATGCACATAAAGCCGTTGCTAGCGTGCAAAGTCTTTCAGTGCATTCCATCCAAGCAAATGTAGTGCACACAGCTGACTTTCCCTGTGCAGAAAACAGTGTCGCGTGTGTTTTCTCTTTAAGCCAAATAAGGAAGTGCAATTAAGTTTCTGGGCTGACCGCAACTACAATTATATCGAACCGTGTTGCTGCAAAATTTATCAGTCTTAAAGATAAGGTTCAAGTTAACGGTTTTTTAAAAATGCATCGTACTGGTTTAGATGTTAATACGCGCGACGGAATGACGTCACTAAAACCTGAGTCACGAGATCTAGGCCAGGAATCAGCGAAGATCGACATAGACCTAATCACTGACGAAGATCACCTTCGAAAATTGGTAAACCTCATCAGAAGAAATCAGCCTATATCCCCGCCTTAAAAAACTAATTTAATCTATCCTTATGCAGTGGCAAAGCACCGAAGATTTTGCGGAGAAACGTCGAATTCGTACTCGTATGTACAAACTTCGTGAACAGCGACTCAAGGAATTCTATACCAGTAACGACGTCGTGGAGGTCCCGGCTTCGAATTCCGCCACCATGTCTTCTACTTCGAAAATGGAAATGGAATACTCGTTCTCCTCCACTGAAGGACAACTAGAAGCCGGAACTGACGGGCAAATGGACGAGCAAAGCCATAAACGCCGCAACGTCCACGACAAGGATTCAATTAGTGACAAAATTCGCCGTAAAGATGAAGAACGCAGTCAACGCTATCATAATCTAATGAATGAGGTTGAAACCACTGCCACTTCCGCTGCCTATTCGGCCGTGTCGCAGAGTTTCCAGTCGTCGTCCAGCAGTTTTGTCACTGTCGACTCAACTCGAGTAGAAGACCTGGGCTATGATTCCATGCAAATGGAAAGCGGAGCCATGTCGAACACAGAAAAAGTTCTGACAGGAAATTTGGCCGACGGGAACAGTCTTTCGACCAATTTAGATGATGATGACGACGTTCTAACAAAACGAACCAACGCCGAAAAACCCGTTTCGAAAGCTACCAAGTCACGTAAGATTAGTACAGAAAAGGACAGTCCAACGCGTAAGTTGTCAACGGATACCAAGAAAGAAAATCCTGCACGAAAGAAGAGTGAACCTCGCAAGAATAGCACTGGAGTGCAGAACGAAGATCTGAAAAATGCGGGAACTACTTCTGCCTCTCGAAAGAAATCCAAGGATTTGAGCAGCGCGCCCAAAAAGACTTCCGAAAGGAAATCCATCAGCGAGAAATTGGAGCCCGATGGGAGGTCGGTTGCTAAGTCCCAAACTGCGTCCAACTATCGGGAAGAGAAAATACATACTTCCCGGCGAGAAACAACTGATGGAAAAACGACGACGATTGTGGAAACCACAGAATTCATTCGACATGCTAACCAGCTCGGAGATGTGGCAATGCCCCGGCCTCTGACAAAAGAACGAGTGACGATAAGCAAGACCACTATTATCGATAGCAACGGTAAGATTTTAGACGAAAATGAAGACGAAGTAATTGAGGAACTACCCTACGATGCGCCCGTAATGGATATGGCTTTTCCGGCCTTGTCGAGCGCCTTAGTCGACACACTGTCGTCAGGCTACCGTGAAGAAAGCAGACGCGTTTCGCAACGCGAGACATCCGACGGCAAAACCCGCACGGAAATCGAAGTTATAGAAACCATTCGCCGTAATATCAAGCGTAACGAGCTGGAGAAGGTCACAGTAACCAAAACAACCCAATACGACATGAACGGCGTTGTTCTCAACACGAAGGAAGACGAAGCTGTTGAAGTTGTTGATGACACGAACTCACCACCTTGCTCGATGGAAATTGAATCCACATCCAACAGCTACAGCGTAGACTTGTCTGCCCCAGAGATAGCCACGAGGTTAAACATTTTATACAGGCCCTTGGTTTGCGTCTTGTCCAACACTTCGGACTACGTGGAAGAGCAGCGAAAGGTTTCTCGTAAAGAAACTGGAGACAACCAAGGTACTACGATCATAGAAATCACTGAGGTGGTTCGACTTTATAGGAATCCCACAGCTGGACAACCGCGTCGGATCAAGGTTATCATTACCCGGACCACCACGCTGAATAGCGATGGCAGTATCGTAGATGAAAAAGAAGAAGAAACTTCCGAAGCTGTGCCAGATGGCCCAGAGGACGAACAACCCATCGTGACGGTAAAATCCAAGACACCCGCTAGGAAAGCCTCCAAGAAGATCACGCGTGGGCGAAAAACTAGCGACATTCGCCCACTGTTGGCTACCAGCGTCGATTTCATCGAAGAGGAGCGCCAGGTCACTCGCAAAGAGACTTCTGACGGCAAATTAACCAAGATAGTCTTAATAACTATCATTCTTCGTCGCCATAAAAACGTCCTCCCCGGCCAGACGCTGCCTAAACGAGAGCGTCTTACGATAACCAAAACGACCATCATGGATACCAAAGGCCATACTATCGAAGAGGACGAAAACGAAAATATAGAAGAGATTAATGATGTGCCTGTAGAAGAGGGAGTTACCGTCATAAAGGAGCCGTTTAAGGTTGGACCTAAAGGCGATCAACCGGACGGATGTCAAAAGTCCCACCGCGAGCCCCAGCACGAGGCCAAAATTCAACCTGTTGACCAGGCACAGCTCCACGCCCTATCGGCTGCCCTAGAAGACAACATAATCCCAAACGTGGAAGAAACCATAACTCCGAAAAAGGCGTTCAAAGTTGCCGATACGAAACCAACTTCAAACATTGATGATGGTTTGCTAGACCCACAACCAGGGCCAGTTTCCCGTAGCCCCTCCAGCAAGCCCACCCCGAAGCAACCATCTTCTGTGGAAATTAGTGAGGTCGACATCGACGATGACATCATTCCTGATTCCACGGTAGAGCGCCGCTATTCCGTCCTTACCCCTGAGCTTAGGCGCAGCCCAAACCTCTCTCCCAGGCCTCCACGGATGGAAATTGAAGAGATGAAACCCTCCGATGAAGAACTTCCAAGCCAGGATGCTCCAAAGAAGAAAACGCTTTCTCCTGAGCCCGTTGCGAAGCAGCCCAAAAAGAAAAACGAAGACTCAACGGGATTGCCTGAACCCAAGAAAACGGACAGAGCTGAAACATCCCGTATCCCTGCAAGTAAAGATACCACTGGTTCCATACCCAGGCGGAGTAAGACCGGGGAAGTTAAACCCAAGTCGACTACACGAGAGGCTGAACCAAGCAAGCCTATCAAATCACAAATCCCGCCCCCGAAAACAAAATCCCCGAGCAAACCCTCTGATGCTTTGCCCTCTGCTGATTCTCCTGACTCACCGTCGGTTGCAAATCCAAGCCCTTCGAAAGTTCGCGGAAGGCCCAGTGATAACGAAGTCCGTAACAATTCTCCGCAACGTAAAGCTGCTACTCCCCGGCAATCGGCTCCATCGAATGAACCCAAAGAGACCGATGAGCCCAAAAAACGTTTGCCTAATACGAGGGACAGCAACACGACTGGCTCCCGACCAACCCGTCCAGTGAACTTAGATATTAATTCTGCGTCAGCACCAGTGCAGAAAACCCCGATTCCCAGTCCAGATCGTCCGAGCCCTTCCAAAACTCGCCAACCGATAGGGGACAAGGATACCCGAAGCGTTTCACCCCAACGACGATGCTGTATGCGTCACTCAGGAGGTACCCCTGTTGCTTCGCCCACTGCCACGTCTCCTACGAGATCGAAGATTCCACGGTCAGAATCGCCGTTAAAGAAGCCTGATTTATCAGACTCACCTGTTCTGAAACACTTGGACACTGATTCTCGTCCCGAGTCGCCGGCTCGCAGTAAGTATGGTTCGCCTACTCCTAAATCAGATCAAGCCTCCCCCGTGAAAACTACTAAGACTTCTGCAGCGCCTAGTTCGCCCAAGAAAACCGGTATTCCTACCCGGACCGAGTCTCCTAAGCCCAAGGGAGTTAATGGTTCCATAATTGCAAACTTGCCAGAAGAGCTTCGTAATCGGCAGATCATGACCAAAACCGTGGAATATACCAAAGTCTACAGACTCCGCGACGATGACAAACCATGGCGTATGAATGCTAAGCCTGCGGAACCCAAAAAGGATCTGCATCAGAATGTCATGCAAGTTGTGGAGAAGTTCATGGACTGTGAGAATTGCGAAGTTCATGGTCCAAAGAAAACGTGTAAAGAGCCCAAAAGTAAAGTACCAGAGCGAACTAAGAAGGACGACGGCAAGTTGCCCTCCAAAGCCTCACAACCATCCGGTGGAGCGGAAAAAGCGAAACGTGGCGATAAAAGGGATTCACCTGCTAGAGAAGCACTGGTTAAAAAGCAAGACAGCTTGGATGATGAAATCGACAGTGACGTTGAAATAGTAAGCCAGCCAAATCATCCGGATGAAGACGCCGAATTAATGGAGCCGAAGCGTTCAAAATCCCCTGAGTCTATTGACGAAGACTACATTCCAAGAAAACTTGACTCACCAACGTCCGAAAACCTTACCACACCCCAAAAGCACTCCGATCATTCCCCCGACAGGGAACATCCCACTGAACCCAAGGACCACAGGTTCCGCCCCGTAACGCCAAGCGATGACGAGGAAGAATTTACTCGTGAGCGCTCTCAATCACCTCCTAAAACTATTCAACCTGAACCCTTGGCCAAGCTTTCTGGTCCTTCTTCCCCGAGAAAAGATTCAGACACTCGTCAATGCCCACCTGCTAACCCAGCGTTAGACAGCCCGTCTGCAGTCATCAAAGCCATCAAGTCGACGCTGGACTCTCCTACGTCGCGCAGGTCTCCCGAAAAAGACGTGCAACCCAAACCCAAATCCAAGAGCCCCGAGAAAGACGACGTGCACGTGGCAACCAAACCTTCTATTAGCCAAATTCGCCACGGTTACGAAACAAGGAAAGATGACGCTCCAGTACGTCCTGTTCGCAAGTCTTCATTGAAAAAGACGGAAGAGCCCAATAAAATTAATCGCATCCGCAACACTTTCGAAAAACCAGATAGTCCTAGCCCAACGAAGGAACCCAAGGACAGTACCACTCGACGCACACCGTCTCAACCGAGCAAGAAACCAATCGAAGACGCTCCGTGTACCGCGGAGGAAACTCCTTTGAGTAAAGTTCAAGAACCTACTTCCTCAGTAATAGAGGAGATTGAAGACGTTCCGTGGCTGGAACAAATGGTAAGCGTTCTATTTTCTTTGCTCACCTCGTGAACTTAAACAGCCAACGCCTAATTGTTCCTTTGTTCCAGCTCGACACGGCCACGAATTATGACGATCGCAGTCGCATTCGTGCGCAAATTCGCATTGTGAAGAAAAAGCAAGGTGCCACGCCTTCCAAAACCCCTTCCGGCAGCTCGTCCCCCATGATAGGACGTAGAAGCATGCCTGCTACACCTAACACCACCCTGGAGAGACCCAAGAAATCCGTCAGCAAACCAAGCGATCGAGATGATTTCGCGCCGAACGGGCCAGTAAACACACCCTCTGAACCGAACGAGCCAGAAGGTGAGGCGAAGCCAGCGCGCCAAACTTCTGCTTACAAAGAGCCAGTGCTACCCACCCGCAAGTCAAGCAGCCCCGACAGGAAGTTGTCTTCCCCGAGCAAGTACCCAGATAAAGATAAGCCCACGAAGCCTAGCGACCGCAAGTTCTCCAACACTGAACCCGTCGACAGGCAACCCATTGAGGCCTATCAAGAGCCAGAGGCAGGGTCCCAGCTTCAAGAAGAAGCACCGGTACATGAAGTTCCGTGGCGCAGCAGCCCTGACCGCGAAGCACCTCGTCGATCACCCGTCAAAGAAGCACTAGGAACCACTCCGGTTCGGGACGATGCTCCACGAGAGCAGATAGCTCCTTGGCGTACGTCACCCAGTAAAGAAATACCGCTGCAGCCATTAAGAGCGTCTCCCGAGAAAGAGACACCAAAGCCAAGCGAGGAGAGTAGCGTTCCTTGGCGTAAAATTTCATCTACCCAAACTCAAGGTAACAATTTAAATGAACATATTGCCTTTGCCGAATAACTACTATGCTTGCGCGCTTTTCCTAACAAGGTACGCCAGAACAGGAACGCCCGTCTTCCCGCCCGGTTTTAAGTTCCCAAGTGTCGCAAGCCAAGCTGCGAACACCAACACACCTTCCGGAAGACGACATTTGCCAGCCACCCCCCGACTTGCAAGACATTACTTCAAGTTACGGGACTGGTCCCACGGACGAAAACGGTTTGCCTTTATTCGGCTTGGGTGCTTTGCGTCGCAAACCTAAAACGTCCGACTCTAAACCACCTACTGGTATTTTTAAGAGTTTACGCCACAACTTGAAAATATAGAGGATGAATTATTTCTTAGATTATCTTGGACTTTCTCCAAGCGAGCGTCCTAAAGAACCTAATGAGCAAGGTCCTACTGATAGCTCAGGAAGACCCCTGTTCGGCCTCAGAGCCATTGTTGCTACACCTGACAATGAAGGTAGAGTGTACATAAAAACAACGTGCAATCCTAAAGAATTTCGGGAGTAGTTTATCGGAACAAAAATGCCCAATAGAAATTGCATTTCACACAGTTCTCTTGCCAAGCTAACGGAAATCTATACTGAACTTTCGATTGTTCGTATTTAGGTGCGCCAAAGAGCTCAGACGAGGATTTCGTACCAGCACGCTCGCAGAACTTGCATGCAATCATTCGAAAGCACGAAGATGCTGGTAAGACATACATATTCATATCTAAATCATTTCTGCGTTGCTTTCTATATACCGCGCCTTTTCACAGTTGACAAAGTTGAGTCTCCCAAGTCTCCCGCTTTGAAGCCGAAATCGAAACTACGGGACAGTTTCATTCGACCTGCTGAAGACGAGGTGGACGAACGCCCACGCTCTCCAGTCCCGGATAAGACTATCGCTGACCGGTCACAAACGTTGAAGCAAATCATTCAAAAGCATCAACAAGCCGTGGAGACCGCTACGGTCACCAAGACTTCCGTTATTGATGAAGAAAAGTCCATTCATGACCGCTCACAGCCTTTAAAGGATATCATACAGCGTCACGAAACGTTCTCCAGTAAGTACGGATTTTCTTAAGGTGGTCTGGAGTGATAAGAAGCGATAAGTTATCTGGCTTTACCTCCACAGTGCCAATCAAGACACATTTTATGCTCCCTTATTACAGGTGTTGGCGAACCTACACTGACTAGTCCGCCAGTGCCAGTTGTGAAGCGTCCAGGCATACTGAAGAAACCCAAGGAGTCGACATCGCCCCAGGAAATCCCTTCGCCTACTAAGGAAGATTTCTACAGCATTCCCCGCGAGATTTCCCCGACGAGACAAGTATACTCTCGCGAGCCCTCTCCCGCCAAGCAAGTGTTGCCTGAACCGGTTGAAAACGCATTGAGAGCCTCTCCTGAGCGGCAGAGACCCAGCTCGCTCTTCCGAGCGCCAACCGACAACAGCGTGGGGCAACCGCAACCTGTTCAACAGCCAAGGGAACCCGAGGTTCGCAAAACTAGCATTAGCTACTTCTCCTCAACGACTACATCTGTAAGACGCAGCGTGACTCCTGAGCCTCCTGTCTATGTAACTCAAACGTCTGCCGTCTTGAACTCCCCGACTGTCCCTACACAGAAACTGCCCACTCAAGACTCTATACCTTCCACTGAATCCCCTAAAACAAGAGGAATTCCAATCGAAGGCAGACCCTATCGCGGTTCTGCGAAAGAAACGCCGAAATGGCCTCCAACTAAAGACAAAGAAACAGCTGACGTTCCTCGAAGACCTTCCCAAGTAAGCTCGGCTACAGTCGTCCTTTCGGGACCGGAACCTGCACGTTGTTGGCCAGCCACTAGACAAAACGAACCGGCTGAAGAAGTACAGCCCGAACGCAGAACGTCGCAGGTAACTACAAGCAAAAATGAGCAATGCAACATCTACATACCATCAAATCTTTGTTTTTATTAGGTGTCGTACATTGAGATTCCTTTAACGCGTCCTACTCCTGAACCAGTTACAAAGCGACCTTCGCAACACGAGCTTATTCCGGAAGATTCGCCAAACAGACCACGGGAACCAGCTCAACAGCCTAGACCATCGCCGTCGACGATTACTTGGCGCGGTCGATTTGAACCTCCCAAGGAAGACATGCCTGAAAAACCTACTACAACGTCAGCGCCCTGGAGGAATAGTCAACCAACTCCTGAAGCTGAACGAAGGCCAACGCCTTCGTCTACCGCTCCATGGCGAAGGCCTCGGGATGAGCCGGTAGCAGATTCTTCTCCAAGCCAGCCTCGTACGTCTACTGCCACCGCTCCTCTGCTGCAACCAATGCCAGAGACGGAACCATTTACGTCAACCATTACCGTTCCTTTACGCAGACCAAGCCAGCAAGCCAGAGAGTCACCCGAACGCCGAACATCCGTTACGCAAACTTCGTATACGTCTGCGGCAACCGTTGTCTCGACTACCACGTTTGGAAGTAATCGCGTGTCAGTTTCGCCTGAAAGACAAGCTCCTAGAGATTCGAATCCGCCGCGCTCTGGAAGACTTTCAAACGCTTCTCAAGAGCTACTCGAGCCACAACAGCCTTACACGTCTTCTACAACTATGCCACAACGCAAACTCTCGGACGCGACAACGTCCTCCAACATGCCCCCACGGAAGTCGTCTCAGTCTAGTGAGCTACGAAACATTGCATTGACGGGAGAAACCGTTGGCCATGCCGTCAAATCAGTGTCGACATTCCAGTTGCAATTAGGTAGCTCGCCAGCTCCAGTTCAAGCTCCTGCCACGCAACCGGACTCCACAACCACTGCTCCATGGCGTAGACAATCCCAAGAACAAAGTCATTCGCCGAGGCCACAGCAGTACCCCGAAAGTAGCCCGTCACCAGCACATTCTTTGCACTACCCCGAGGAAAACCAGTACACTCCAAGTGCCCCTACTACTACATCTACACCATCGTCTTCCAGAAAGCCGTCCATTGATTCAGGTTCTCGCCCAAACGTACGATCTGGTGCAGGAGGATCAATCCGAGCACTGGCCCAGAAATTTTTAGACAACGGTGACAATTCTTCGCCTAAAGCTGCCTATCCACGTGCTGGGTTGATTTTTCGTTCGTCAAGTTTCCGACAGGGACAACAACTTGCTGCCGAACCAGGTACCATGTCCATTAACAGCCATGTTTTTAAGCGTATAACCCTTCTTTTCGTCCTTGTAGATGGTCAAGGCCTGCAGCGCTCATCTTCTATGAGAGTACCTAATCGCACTCCTGACCGACGAAGTCAAGACAGACAGTCCCCTGGTAATTAAAAAGTCGCTTCAAACTGACTGTTTTCAATACGACCCATTTAAACGCTTTTGCAGAGAAAACCACGCCACTCCATCAATCAACATCCTTGGAAGTGAACATTGGCACGCCTACAAACATAAGCAAACCCTGTCGCAGCATATTAGAGCTAGCTGATGAAAAAGTCGAGCAGAACTTGACTGAATCTCGCAAGACTTCAGTAACTTCTGTAACTTTAATGCCAGTCAACAATATGGCAAACGGCAATCCTTACCCGAAATCTGCTAATGCCCGCTCGTTCCTTGAAGACCATACGCCAGTTCAAGGTCTGAATGACATTATGGACCGGATGAGAGCTGCTGAGCCAGGTAAAAGAAAAAAAATTGCTCTTAAAAAAATACAAAATAACTGGGACTTTCACAAACAGCTCAACCTGGAGATCAAGACGCGGAAGCTCGCTCGCTCCTGAACAAATTTCTTGGCGCACAGGTGATCGTCCAAAGTATGGACCCATGGGCTACGCAACATCTGGGAGAAACTCCTCTTACCGAGTCAATTATCAGAACGTCAGTGAACGTCAGCGATGACGGCAAGGTACGGCTAGACTATGAATGCGTCAACGGCGTGTTGGGGATAAAGTGAAGAGGATTTAATGCTTGACAAACTTGACCTCTACTAACTGGCTTCTATTGTTCGGAAACCCAAAACGGCACTTCCTATTTCTTGCGTTTGTTCTCACTTTTGTTTTGTATAACAAGCATGCTCCTCCTCCAGTACTCACTCTAATATCGCTAATAATATCTTGGCCCAGCGCCCTCCCCAACTCTTGTGTTTCTCAAGTTATCTATGGTTCGTGTAATGTCTTACAGAGCTTAAGTCGAACTGTTGCTGCAGCTCAGAAAGGAGCGTCGTCGAATTCTTCGTCAGGAGTGGACCCACAAGGAAGACAGTGGACAACGTCATCCGCAACCAACGCGGCCACCTTCAAGTCACACACGGTTACGCAGGTAAATACCACTTTCCTTGTTTTTCTTTACGCCATTTTAGCTAAACCTGGTAACTATCGACTTGTGTCAGCGAACTAAAAACAGCTAGCATGCTTGTGTTCCCTAACTCGTATTCCTTTGCTCCTGTGGTGTGAATCAGCACCTGACTACGTGGTCCTGCCAAAGCTATTTATACAAATCATGTCAAGTGGAATATATGCCAGGCTTTTGCCTCATGCATCACTCCAATCCTTGACCTGATTTTCTCCCCTTAAAATTTGTTGGCTTGAAGCGTATGTTTATATTACGAAACCAAAGTATTGTGGTCAGGCCGTTGTTAAGTTGGTATTACGTGGGCGTCCTTGGCGTCCTTTTTCGAATTCCTTAAATTAACCCCAATGCAATGTAATAGCATAACGCAGTGTGAAGGCGTAATTGTCCCATTAAATCGTGGCATGAAAACTTCTTTTTTTTCACTCCCACTGCATGACCATGTATGTCGACTTGGCCGTGTTAACCAAGACATGTGACGTCAGAGCGCCTGTTCGGAGGTGCCGTAAGATAATTTTAGCCCTTTTTCCTCCGCCCTTGTAAGCAACGGCGTCCCTCCAAGGAGCCTGGGACTTTTAAACGAAAGTCGTCGATAGCCTATATGCTTTCCAACCTTTGGTAAATGGACTTATCCACACATACAGACAGAGCACGCGTGTGTGTGTTGGTGGTGGGTTTACCAGTCTCGTCTCTCGCTGTCGCTTGTTTGTTGGCTAATCACGAGTTAATATCAACAACGAACACACGGAACCTTTTTGCCCTGTACCAGGCAGTGTCTTCATCATAACACTTGTGTATTTCACTGTGCCCCTTTACCCCATGCTTATAACGAGATCCTAAATAAGTTTACACTAAACTTATTCAAGTTCTAACAAAACTTACGGTGTCAACTTACAAGAAACTTGAAGAGTTATTTCGTATCTAAACAAATTACAGGCCATGGGTGAACCTTGCACTATAGACGGAATAGACATCAATAGTTGCGACGACGATTTCAAGCTTAACGAATTGGTAGGCAACCATTTTTAAGTATCAACACATTGGTGAAAGCTTTCCTTTGTTATTAGTTGGATAATTGTGACGATTATGAAACGCGACGCAAGATCCGTTCCCGCATCAAGCAAATTTTGGCCGAGCAACAAGGTAGGGAAACCACATCTATTCCAGTCATTGAGCCACAATGCTAACTTCAACGATGATTGACTTTTAGGTGAAGGATTCAGTCCATCCGTGGCGGAGGGTAAGTCAGACCTATCTCGCTCTTCTTCCTCTTCTTCCTCTTCTTCTACTACGACAACCACTTCTGCGTCTTCTTTTCATTCTACGGGTGGTTTTCCAAACGCTTTTACCACTGGTGCTGAACCTGGTGCAACTGTCACTTTATTTCCAGCAGCAGACGAAACCAACCTAAGCAACGGTTGTCACCTCTCTGCCCTTGAATTAGATTCAGAGCGAACAAATGACTCTAAAGAATCGTGGTTCGATTCCGGTACGGAATCGGGAGAGGATCGCACGCCTCCTCCCTCACAGCATCCCTGTGAAGAACTTACGTCTTTTATGGAAGGGTTAAAAGTATCTTTGGAACAGGCGGCAAGTACTACTACTACTACCACGGCTGCCACAAGAGAACCCACCCATTCAGCTTGTCGACCACCTCCAGCGACTAACCCTAACAACCCACAAACGCGAGTCGTTGACACAGACTTTATCTCTCATGTGGATACTATTTTGGGGACCCTTAAACTCTCGTTGCAAAGCACTGGATTTAGCCCTTGTGTTGCCTCTAACCCAACTCCCTCTTCTTCTTCGCGCGACTCCTCTCAAGGAAAACAGAATGACGACAGCAGTCATCAGATATTACAAGATTTCATTGCTTCAGGCGGCCTACATGGCACGCAACCATGGAACGTAGAATCTGCTCAACGTGAGGAGCTGGTCGGTCTTATCAATCGATTGCAAGCATCATTAAAGCAGGTTGTACAAGAACCAACTCAGCCTACAACCAATAACACTAACAATGTTCCCCACAAAGAAGCTGAACCTTCATCATCAGCCTCCCAAGTGGTTACCCCAACAACTAGTGTGGCTGCAGACGCCTTTACGGCGCACATTACTTCCAAACGTTCTTTTTCTAACGAGCGCCCATTTCTGTTTCAATCTAACGTTCCCAAGCCGGTTGTAAGGCCTGTATGGTGCAAAAACAGCTCAAATACTCCGCTTAAATTAGAAGGTACTGGCCCACGTCAACTAGTCGAAAAACCCGGAGCACGCGGTAAGTTTATTGTACCGGACTTAAACACCGTTCCTTTGCCTACGCCCAAAACACCCGAACACAAAGCCAGCCCTGTTTGGAGTCCAAAGCCTTTTCTAAAAGCATTCAAGTCTATTGAGTCCGACAGTCAAACTCCACCCATGTCTCCTTCGACGAGTATAACGCCATCAGATTCGACCACGAATATCACTACGGCTTCACTCACGTTTCAAGTTAACGTCAACCAAGCCAAAGGAATAACTCTAAAAGTAGGCGAGCTTAAAAGCGAAAACGCCAAGAAGGCGGCGAACGCAGCTCTTCCCCCGGCCATTGTCGCAAATGATCCCGCTCTTTGTGTAACTCGTGGTAACGACGAGGACAAAGGCACCCATTTTAGCCACGCAATGGAGCCAATGGAGCGTCCCCCGTTGGAGGATATTGTTCGCAGGAACAAGGAAGCCAAATCTATGCCGTGGAAAGTTAAACTGGCTAAAAAGAAACAAGAACGATCTTTAACCTTGGGCAACGAGGGAAACGCCACGGGTGCCTTCGACCTCCGTAAATCTTTGCAAAGCGCCGCTTCCCGTAGATCCGAAGAAGATTTACGCCTTCTAAAAGAAGTAACGGGAGGTCACGTGGCCCCTTCGTTCGACTATCAGCTCGGACGCGTCAGCTTGCTAGAAGCACAGGACGCGATCCAACCGCAACCCAAGACTCCTGCCCCCGTTATAACCCATCATTTCCCACTGTTCAAACAAAAGTCGCTGGGGGATCTTTACATCCCGTCACCCAAACCTTTCGTACAGGTTAATCCAAACACATCCACAGAACGCCTGCCAAGATCCCTGTCTGGTCCAGTTGACTTCCAAGTCCCTTTGGCTAGAATTCCGTCTTGCGAAGACGGAGATGAAGATGCCATGCAAGACGACAGTCATCAAGACGTGTATGCATCTGAAAAGATCATAACGCTTGAGATGACCCTGCCAATTGTAGGACAACTAACCGAAATTCAGTTCAAACCAGAGTCCACACCCCCAACCATGTCTTCCGTTGAAGATGACTTTGAGGACGCTGCTGAAGCCGAGGTTGTAAACGCAACAAAACAAATCCCCTGTCCAGAGCCAGAAGTAACGCAAATGGCAACGCCACCCGTGGACCGACGATCGGGGCGTGCACCTTTACGCCGTCAAATTGCCGTGGAAACAAACGCTCCAAAAACTACAATGCGCAAGTCAGCGACCGCAGCCAGAATGTCAGACCCGAGCACTTCCTTGTTTACTGAAGTGGAATCTGTCCAAATAGCTATCCATAAAGCTGCCATCAACAAGCAATTGTCCTTAGAAGAAGCTCGGCGAAAAAGCAGCGATGCGCTAAGTCCGCCTATACTCGACCTCAAACCGCTGATTTTGCCTGCTTCTGCGACGGTTAAGCCTAACGACAACGTTGCCACTGAGATTGAAACAGTAAAAGCGCGAGAGATATCTCCGAGTAAGAAAAATACAGTAACTGTTCCCATGGCTCAAACAAACTACGTCAGTCAAGAGAAGCAGGGTGATTTAGCTCCTAAGGATGGTACTCTAAGTACAACGTTTCATACAACTGATCAGCTCAGCGAAGTCGCCAATACGACTGACCAAGACAATAGTCAGGCGGTTCCTCCGGCATCCAAAGAACCCGAACCTAGAAAACAATTAAAATACAGACGCCGCGAAGACACCAGGGTTGCCACGCGACGTGCCAACACTATTGCGATACCACGCAATTACAAGGAAATTAGTGCGGACTTCGGAATTCCTTCTGCCAAGCTTGCCCCTGCTTTCGTTCCCAAGACCGAGTTCGATCGTAAATTCCAGTCGTTCTTAACCCAGCACAATAACAGTCCTACAACGCCCACATACCGAAACCCGAGCGTGTCTATGTGGACCAACAAATTCTCCAACTTGAAAGGCACTTTTGAAACCAAGAGTCACGAAACGGAAGAGCGGAATCGACGGCTCAGTGGTTCACTTCAAGAAAACAACGCAACGACAGCTAACAGCCAATCCGCTGCGTTCCCAATTCCGCAGAGCACTCCAAGGCCTAACGCTTTGTTTGCCAAACTGCCTGCAGAGCCAATAGCAACACAACCTGCAGTGCAACACAAGTCCGATTCCCAGCCCGAAGAAACTATTTTTATGGCTCGCAAAAACTTGGATCTATCCATTCAAGCTGCTAAGCCTAAAATCGCTGTGGTTGCTGCTCCAGTTAGGAAGGCGGTCGGTCCTGCTCCAGTTCAAATCTTAAAATCTGACCCCATTTCGCCATCTCTTATTGCAGAAACGGCGACCAAATTAGAAGCGACTAAGCCGAGTCAGCCAATTTGTTTAACTCAAAAGCCTGTGCCAAATTGGCCACATCAGCCCCAGACAAGCTATACTTCCGTTTCGACTAAACCCGTCACGATAGCCCCTCCTCTAAAAACTCCCGGGCCAGGTATCCACGTGATTGTGGACAAAAACACGGGCTCGGTTGTTGTCCAACCCAAGCAAGTCCAGCTAATTAGTAGTAATAGCGAAACTAATGTTCCTGCTTCGCCTCCGCAGAAAGTCTGCGTTCAAGTTCGTCCGTATAACTTTCAAGGACCAGAGAATCAGCAAATTCCGTCGAAGAAGATCGCTTTACCTCAATCCGCTCCTGATGAAAGTCGGACGTTTAAGCCTATTGCCCCCCCCAAAAGCCAAACGACACCCTCTACTGCGCGACCCTCATCATTAGTTATCCAGCCAACGGCCCAGAAGGTCCCCGAGTTAAAAAATACGTCTGTCATGACGAGCGTAAGCAAAAAACCAGCGCCTGACAAATTGGCTCCCGTTAAGGTTCAAGCACCAGCTCCTCCGAAAGTTATACCTTCCGAAATACCCACAATCAGCCAACCTGCCAACACCGCAACGATGCCACCGGCATCGGCCGGACCCAAACCATCGCCTACAAAAACTCCTCCGACTCGACCTCGTTCTTTGGCAGTCAAAGATTTGGGTCGTTCCCTTTCGTCAGCGCGGAGTGGCTCTACTGATAGTCGTGACGACAGAGACGCTCACTTGGGCGACGACGAAGCATCCAGCGAATTGTCTGATTTGGATGACGACGATCCCCAACCGTCTCCTCATAAACCACTGGTTTTACCCGCCAAGGGAACGGCGATCCAAAACCTAAGCAAAATTCTTCACAAGTTCTCGTCCTTGGACGAAGACTTGCCTAACGCTTCTACGGCCCCTGTACCTATCCCCACTTCATGTCGTTCACCTACTATCTCAAGGTCTGCGAGTGGAATCATCGAGAGGCCTAAACACGACGAGCTTACCGTAGGGTATTCCATCTCGCGTACGGCTAGCGCATCCAACGCTACGGACATGCGACGAACCCAGATCCCTATTTCAGGGCCAGCGCCGTTTCTAGTTCCCGAACGGTCGACGTCTAAACCTTATATACCGGGCGATACGCTTACCGGAATTGCAGCGTCGTCAAGCTTCCACAGACTACCTCCTCCAGAATCTGAGGATTCTAGTCCACTCAGTCGTAGTGCCTCCAATTCACGCATCCACCAAAGAATTGCCAATCTCGAGCAAGAAATCAGCAAGCTCAAACGACCGGCATCACCCCCTAAATCTTCGGCCGGTGAGGACGGAGGTACGCCGCCCCGGCGTCGCCCACAATCTCTAGTCATGCCCTCTCCAGTAGATGGCAGTTCTAGCTTAGGGCCTCCAGTTCTTACGACTGACGGGGTCGTCCGTGACAAACTGTCGCCCCGCGCTCGCCCCATGTCATCCAGTTTCACTCAATTTAAGCAGCAGTTTCCTCCCAAACAGTACGAAGCTTCCATGTCTCCAGAGAGTGCAGAAAAGAAACAACAAGAGGTCTTGGCTTTCTTTGCAAACTCGAGTAACGCTACCTTACAGTCAAGTCCCAATGCTATTAAGAAATCCGCGAGCTCTACGGTCCTTACCACCAATTCGTCTACTTTTGTCACCAACCGCTCTTCTTCTTCGTCTTTCCATTCCCAACAGTCTAGTCAGAATAGTACCCAAGCTCTTTCTTCCCAACACACATTTGCCAAAGTAACTCACCAGAAACAACCCACACCTAGTCTTCACACTACTAACCCAACCGCAGCGCCTAAACTGCCGCTGCGCTTGTTGTCTCAAATCAGTTTTGAGGGTGACATGGACTTTTCCGACATCGAAGACGCATTTGAGAAAATTCTGGCCGACGTGGACCAAATCCCTTCGCTCGCTAGTGAGTACCCTCGCGTGAAATGGGCATGTAATGCTGCAACAAAGCTCCATTTGACTCGTTATTGAGCGCTCTTTTGTTGCATCTAGTGGAGATGCCTCCCTTTTACGACCTGTCTTTTTTTTAAAGACTTACAGCACCCTAGCATGGCTGTGAGCGTTCCCAGTGCAAATTGTGCGAGGGGTTACTTCAAAAACCCGAGCAGCATGAGTAGAGCGCGCCATGCGTTATACGCAGCTTCTGATCACTAATTTTGCAGCCAATCAAACTACACGCCCTAGATTTTTGGCCATCGAGTTGTATAGCGGCTCTTAGCGTCGCACTAATTATCATTATAGTATTATGCTATGGCTATTATTGCAGAATGAAAAAAAAATAGGGTTCCGGGCCACGCCCCAAACCATTTTAGTGCGAGATTTTTTTTATCTATCGAGCCCTTATTGTATAACTAACCGCAACCTTTTCAAAATTGTTGCCAAATTGCCAACAGCATTCTAACCCCATAAACTTTATTGCAGGTGGAAATATAACTAGGCGTACCAGCAACACAGTTACGTCTCAGAATGAAGGTATGTGTAGCAAAAGCCGGTCCCTTCTATCTTATTAAATTTTTTGTTTGTATTTTTTCAGTAATTACGCAAAAGTCCAGTTTCTCGTCGAGTTCCTTCCGTTCTACAAACAAAGGTATAGTAAAAAAAAAGCCTTTTCGGCTAAAACGTTACAGTAACATATTTTTGAAATACAGGACCCGGGAATTCTGCCTTTGCGAAATTCCAGCAATTGGACCAATCAGCGGCCAAGACGCCGAGGTAGGCGCTTCAGCGCAAAAAAAAAAAATCCAACCGCGTTTTTCCGCTTGGCTAATCCAGCGTTTTCACGAAATCGTTTAAAGCTTGTAATGTTTTATTGGAACCACCTATTTGTTTCTAACTACGTTTTAAAGAAAAAAAGAATCTAATAATATAGTATGACAAAAAGCGCATGGAGTTGCTGTGATAGGACTATAGTTTTCAAAACTAACCTGCCATTTATGTTATTTTTGCGGTTGTGGGATTGAGCTTGGACTTTTTACAACAGAATATTAATCTAGACATAATCCATTTATATATCTATGCGAATTAGGGAAGACTATGAGGCTTGAGCTATTTTTCGTTACGTCCAAAGTTATTCAAAAGTTTCGTGGGATCAATGAATTATAAAGACAGGAGGGAAATCCACAACGCCTGTAACTAGGATCATCCCAGTTTTTTTCTCATGAATATTCATTAGGTCCGGACTATACTTTCACGTGTTCTAAAATTTTGGTATTTTGCCTGCTTAATTAGTCCCAACCTTGTCTACCCTTACCCTGTGGTCCGCGTCAGCGTTGCCTCCATTAAGAATCAGATTTTGTCTTTTTGTCAGCGGTGCACCCAAGGATACCAGGTGCGTCCTAAACATTGACCCATTTATCCAAATCCAGCTTGGGTGTTGGGTTCCTTACGTTGGCTTCGTGAGTGGAAAGTTATTTCCAATACAGCTTTTTGTGCATGGGATCTCGTGATGACTGTGAGACGAGAAGATTTTAATTTTTTTTAGCGTGTGTGCCAATTTTGAATTCTTTATTCGCGTTGGGAATGAGCTGCCGAATCGCGTAATGTCAACTTGAGCACGGTATGCACAATGGCATGTAAAAAATCCACTTCAAGAGTCATTTTTGCCCTGTTCTTTTCAAAAGTTGGTTGAAACTTTATCGCAAGAGATCTATAACAGTCTATCAATTTGGCATGGTGGGTGGCTTTCTCTTGTTTTCCTGCAGATTGGGAGGCAAAGGTGGCCAATTCGCTCGTTTCTCTTCCGTGACCTCTTCGACATCGGGAACCAATGTGGTCCGCTCTGCTTCAGATGTCAAGGATCTGCTGCTGAAGTGGTGCCAAGCACGAACCCGTGGTTATCAGGTTAAATTTTTTTCTTACGCTTTTTACCCCGCAGCCTGGCAGAAAATGTTATTGCGCCTAAGTAGAGTCAAGTCCGTCTATCCCCGCGCGTTTCAACCTTCCGCCATTGTGTTCAAAGTCTCGACATAGAGGCATCCATTAATTAATCTTGAATTTTGGGGCCTGTGGTTAGAACGTGGCGATCGAAAACTTCAGTAGCAGTTGGAGCAATGGATTAGCCTTTTGTGCCTTAATTCATCACTTTTACCCCGATGCCTTTGACTACAGTCAACTCAAACCGGAGAACCGTCGTTTCAACTTTGATTTGGCCTTCAGAGTTGCCGAGTAAGCTTCAGATAGTTTTAAAAATGTTTGAAAATGCAAGCTAAATCACTGACTTGACGATTTTAGGGAAAAGGCTAATATTGCTCCATTACTTGATGTCGAGGATATGGTCTTTATGGCTCGTCCTGATTGGAAATGCGTCTTCACATACGTTCAGAGCATCTATCGTCGCTTAAAAGACGAATAAAGAGAAAAAAAACAGCTTTCGCTTTAACCCTATACCTCGCTAAGCTTTTCAATTCCTTTTTTTCATTTGCTGGTATCGCGGCTTTCCTACTACGGGCATCTTGTACGCAAAAGAAACAAACGAACAAAAATTCTGTCGTAGACTCGATACTTTTTCCTTGCAAAAAAGTATACACTAGACATCATATGTTGGTTTTGTTGGAATATGACAAATTTCTATGAATAAATATTATTGAGCCAAGAGAATGATAGAAGTCAAGAGCATTTATAGTTAGAAACATTACAAATCAATACCATTAACATCTCATGTTTGGGGAGTAGAATTCTGTTGGGTTTGAGATGGTTGCGGTGGGATATTGGTTGTTGAAGGAACAGAAGGTGTGTTAACCTTCTTGGGACCTTTCTTTTCCATAGCCTCTAGCTTTCGGTACTTCATAATAGAGGATAACACGCCGTCTAAACTTGTCGTTTTCTTTTTCGCACTTCCTCGGGGACCAGATTGATTAGACTGGGTTCGTCGAGGACCTCCTAATCTGGGTGCTGAGGGTTCGTCAGCAAAATCAAAATCCGATTTCTCTTCCGCCCTGTAATTAATTAAGGAAGCTTGTTTGGCAAACGTTTTCGCATTAAGCCATTGTGGTTATTGATCAGTATGTAGCACGCATCTAACTGGTAGAATGCATGTGTGCTCAACTCCGAAGCAGACAGCGTAAGGCCATAACAACAGCAGGAACGCTCAAGAAACCAACAAGAATAACGGCAGACAAACACGACTTGCCGGTGTAGGCAAACGACCAAACAAGCTCAATTAAGAAAACCATCAGCAGAAAGCAAGGGTAACTGAACAAAGATTGTGCATGTGCAGGACACAAAATGGAGTTCCAACCTGGAGACTTGTGAGCTCTATGTGACGTGTGTGAACTAAAAGGAGTTTCCTTTAAGGCACTAAACACTATAGCAAAACTGGGTCAAATTTAGACATGCAAAGAAGAATATAATTGCCACTTAAAGAGAGGCCTGTAGTGTTAGAAATCAAAAACGACAGCCACAGGATAGGAATTAACTGAATGCAGTTGCGAACAGTGATGGAAACAGATGCATCAGATTGAAAGTAAAACAAACCTGTACTACCTTTCTTCTTCCTCAGACTCAGCAGCTTCTTCTTCTAGCACGTGGGGATCTCTTCGACCTGGACAAACCCACTGGAGAGTTGGAACGTTTCCTTCATTTAGAACTTTATACAAGGCGATAATGTCTTCTCGAGGTGGTAGCCATTTTTTTATCTGTTGAGAAAAAATATAAATAGAGAATACTGTACCGATGTTTGTAACTTTATTATCAACGGAAACTTACAGAGCCGTCTTCAGTCAGACCATAGCTTTCGTCATCTGAGCACGGAGATAGAACTTCACCACTCATTTCAATTTATAATTCTAGATAATCACTTAAAGGAGAGCAATATAATATAAGCCAAAACCAAACACGTTCTTCAGTAGTCAATAACAACGCCAATTCGCTACAGCGGCTAGCTTTGAACTACAAAGTTTGGAGGGAAAAAGTTAGGGAAAAACGCTCCGCCCAATTTCGACCGTCCCTACCATGCTCCTACGTACTTGGATAGTTTACGAGAGAATATTTATTTAGTTGTATTAATAGTGGTGTAGGAGAAAATCTATTACAATATATCCATTAATTGTAGTTAGTAAATGTTTTCCTAGACTGGAACCCAAATTAGCGCTCGAGTTTCTACGTCGACTTTAGCACAGAATGCAGCTTCGATTATCTTTACTATTGGGGGCAGCGGTGTAGCCAGCGATACGCACAGTACGCAAGTGCGTACCAAAAGTGTAGAAATTTACGGCGCTAAATTGATATTAGGACGCCAAAATAATCTTAGGGTGCCAAAATGAACCGTCAAATCTGTAAAGTGCATACCGTTAAAAATCTCTAGCTCCACCGCTGATTGGGAGCAGTGACAGCCCCTTTTCTGTAGCCCTACGCATATATGCAAGCAATTAATATATGCATTCTTTACAGATAAGATCTTGTAAAACAACAATGTAGTAAAAGAATAAATCACGAATTCGACACAAAAGCGAGCAGATATGTGATATAAAATGGCAAGAACTGGCGATTTTCAGCTTGAAACGATCAAGACTCTAAATGAAAACTAGGCATGCACACGAACGAAACTACGAACTTCTTTCGTGCTCTTTCCCCGTACAATTTCACTTACAAAAGCAAAGTCCGACTAGCTAAAACTACGGGGAGTTATAGACCTCACTCACGCAAAAACAACATGCGATAAATAAACTTTATATTACTATAGCTCGCATTGCTACAAGCTTTTCCCATTTCTTCAATGCAACGGAACGATAAGGCAGTACTAAACTAATACCGACATTTTTTCCCTAAATAAGGGGAAAATCGAATTGAAGGCTAAAAACTCAAGGGTAACTCACGATTTAAAAATAAAAGACAGTGAAATCAGTTTACTCATGCCTTAATTCTTCCTATATACATTACGACTTGTGGAAACGTTTGCTCGTTAGCAAAACCCGATTATTCGGTGTTCCGTTTTTCACTTGTTCCCACCTATATCGATCGCGTAGCGCGAACTCCGTCGCAAGTAGCGTCGAGCGCGTCATGGCACAGTACACATGTGCCTTGCCCGGAACATGACCCTGGTGCTTTTCTGTGCTCCATAAATGCTGGTATAACCTAACCCTATCGACTAGTGTACATTTGACATGTGATGAGCCTTCAAGTTTTCGCTAACTCGCAACCCTTAATCCCCAAGGTAAGGATTGCTTTTAAAATTTCATTAATAAAATTAGTTGGCTTGAAACTTATTTTTTCTCTCGACTTTTGATGCCCAGGCTACCCCACTGCATTACGGGAATGCAAATGAAGTGTTCGTGTCTGAAGAGGTGAAAAGCGAGGATACGGACATAATTAAATTAGATGAACAAGTGCGCCAGCTCGAACGAGAAAAAGAGTTTATTCGCGAACAACACCGCCTAATGCTTTTGGGCTTACAGAGGGAATTGGAAATCGTCCAGCACCGAAATCGAGGTAAAATCGACGACAAACTTAGAAAGCAAACAAAACATGGCTTTATTTTTCCCAGATTTACTGGATCTAGTTTTTCTTGGTGCCCAACACGATAACAAGTTGCTAGTCCAGACAAGGATTGAGCGTCTTGAGAGGGAATGCTACTCTCTAAAAAACCAGCTTGACGATAAGCAGAAAGAAAACTTAAGTCTCCAGAAACTGGTCAGGGAACAAGAAGACCAAATTCAAGATTTGCATCGAGAAAAACAAAACTGGCGTACCACCCAGCTCCGCCGAGCTCAAGTACAAGCTTAAATAAGCTAATTAAAATTTAAAACTATATAACCTATTATGTAAAACACACACTCTTCTACTTGTAGGCTTCACCCATTTCGACGTCCGTAAATTTAGGAGAAAATTTGTCCGTTGTCGGCCATAAAGTGCAACCTACTTCTAGGAAACGTTCGACGCCATCTGCTAGTTTGCGACTGCCACCAGTAATTCCAGCCGTGCCGTTAATTCAACCAAAGGAAATCGCACTCTACTCCACCCTACCAGCCCTTCCACAAACTTCCAAATTGCCTCCTATTCCAAAAACGGAACCCCCGCCTCCTCCCGGTCAGCTTAATAAAATTTCGTGAATGACCAAAATAAAGAAACAAAAATAACAAACGGCCTTTTCTGAAACCATAAAATCGTTTAATTAAAACTAAAAGAAGGCAATATCCCTGATGGCACGTTCAAGGTT
The DNA here is from genome assembly GCA_003724045.1 of Lepidurus arcticus. NCBI lineage: Eukaryota > Metazoa > Arthropoda > Branchiopoda > Notostraca > Triopsidae > Lepidurus > Lepidurus arcticus. The sequence goes on from RJJA01000094.1 coordinate 123,602, forward strand.
TTTGACCAAGCAGTTATGACTTTGAAAGCCTTAGAACAGAGATAATATGCGCTCGGTATAATTAAGAGGCTTTTACTTTTTCAAATGAATCAGCAGCGACTAGGGCTACAAGCCAATAAGCCACATTGAAAAAATCCCAGGTCATTCAGTGATACTTGCAATAATTAAAAGTATTGAATTAGCATCTTTCTTAATAATTAACCAAAGATTAATATGAATGGAGTCAAAGTCGGTACATACGAATCAACATAAAATGCTTATGTTTGTCGCTCAAGCGGTTTTCTTCCTATAAAACTTAACCAAATAATCGATCAAAACAAGCGTGGCAGTAAGGTTTCTCGTTCTGTTCTTTAAAAGTGCCCTTTTTCAATTGTTTTAAACAATAAGAGCACACGAAATGCTCAGGATGGAACTTGCGAAACATGGCCGTAATGCACCGTCCTAGAATATTCACAACGAAAAAGATGCTTTTAGAAATCTATTACTTCGCCACTCTGCAGGGTAATTCACCTGTGATGGGTTTATGGCATCCCGCGCATAGTGTTCCTCTCAGAGCGTGATAATGGGTTTCACAGTAGGGCATCCCTTCGTGCACAAAAAACGACCCTCCTTGAAATGGCATGTGACATTCCTGTAGAATACAGAAAAAAATAATAATAAATAGTCACCATTCATAAACAAGACATCATAAGCAACTCTACGGATCAGGAAAAGGAAGGTTCAGGACATGCATCTGAGCTACGTGCAAAGCAAAAATACACGCCGTTCATAAATTATGTTCTCCGTACTGGACAGTGGGTAACAAGCCCTCAGGGCAGGACGCCGTAACGCTTTCGCCGAAAGAAACTTGACAAGTTTTAAAAATAGATAATGGCAAAGGGACAAAAGGGTCAAAACTCCTACGTGATTCACATTTTTCTACCGCTTTTTCCCGAACTTGCTGCGCTTATAACGCAAAAAAACTGGGGAAAAAAGAAGTAAAAACCGGTAGTAAACGACAGGGGGCTGTGCCACGTTCTCAGGGAAGATGCTTAGGAATCTTGGCAGACTTCTAAATAAGCTAAATTCGTTTCCAAACAGCTTTTCAAACAGCGAGGAGTCCCCCTATAGTGCAAAACGTGCTTTTCCCATTCTATGCTTGTTTACTAATAACACAGCCCCCAAAGGTTTTAATAAGAAGTCTGCGTCATACAATGAATGTGTTCATTGCGGTCCTGGCACTATTCATTCTACCCGAAAGACATAAAAGTGAGCTAAGCAGCGGCTTTTGTGTTCCACCCAAGCTTTGACTACGTAAAACAGCATGCATCATGCCTGTACAACCAACTCTGCACGTGAATTGCTTCCATGGCGTTTGCCAAATGTGCAATGAGACAGCTGCCCCCGTTCCCTATTCCGGGCTTCGACAAGTTAAAGCAGGCATGAATTTGGCTTCGCAAACTAACAACACATTCAGCCTTCCCTCAAAAAAAGATGAAAAAGTAATCGAAAAAGTCAGCGGTGCGAAAGTGTTGATTAGCTTAACAGCTGCACCAAAGCCCAGACGATTTGGCCCAGAGCTTAGTCTTACTATAACAGCCACCAAAGTTTCTTTACCGGCTACGTATTCCTAAAAGCTTGTCTACTTCACTAGAATTTCCATCCTAATACATTTTTTAGGACGCCTGTTGTATATTTATCAATGTTCCACGTAGTTTGAAACGCCTTTTAAAAGTATATACTGCTAATTATAGCTCGTGGTGGTGGAGGGCATAGGGGCGAAGTATATAGCCTGTCGCAACTAACAAGAACAGATAGCTGTTGTGGGAGGAAAAAAAGCACAACTTCTCGAACGAACCAAACCGAACCGAGATCCACAGACCCAAAAGCAGCGAAAGAGCACAGTCAGAAAATAACCCAGAAAGCCATAGTTTTTTTCAAGAGTAGAGATATTTCATATTCATGAGCCCAAAATTCATGAACAGAATAAGGTACAGGCACACTTGTGTGTTAAGTTGGTAACGATGTTTCGCTATATAGACCATTGCTTTTTGGTTAACTTCAAAGACAAGCATTTTTGTGACAGGGGGAGGGGTTCTGGTGTTGGGAAACGTTTAAGGAGAAATAAATAAAAGGCACGAAATTTTTTGGCGAGAGTAAAGAAGTCGGCTTCACGCGTCTTCTTCCTCTTCCTCCTCCTCGTCATCGGAGCCAACTCCCACGCATTTACCACAGACAGGCATATTTTCCACCGTATAAAAGGATTTGCCTTGCATAGGTTCCTTGCAATCCTAAAAAGCCGTAACCGTAGGCGAGATGCACAACATTTCATACCCAACAAAATTACAAACCAAAGCATAACCCAAGCCATAGAGACGGAAGGAAAAGGTTGGAGACAAAAAAAAATCAAAGGAAATAATAATAATACAAAATCTCAAACGAGAACTTACCCTGCAAACGAAGCAAGTGGGATGCCACTGAGCGCTCAGAGCCGAAACATAACCTTCCGTGATGGGAAGCTGACAACCACGGCATTTGAAAGCAAACATGGCAAAGTAGTCTTGCTTGCAATAAGGTTTTGCGTCCTTTTCATGGAAGCCGTCTTCGCCGAATTGGCAGCCACATTGGGCGCAAAAGAAATGTTCCGGATGCCATGTTTGGTCCAGAGCAGTAACGCATTTCTAGTATTTCAAGTAAAAAATGAAGTAAACTAGCTTCGCTCGAAAACTTTTTCTTTCTCAAGTTTTCTTTGAATTAAACCTTACATCCAGAATAGGTCCATTGCAATAGGCGCAACGTGGAGAAAACAAATTATGGTAGTCAGTTTCGCAGTAAGGTTGTCCATCGCGCTCAAAAAAGTTTTGTGTCCCCAATTCTTTCCGACAATGATGGCACATAAAGTGGTCGGGGTGCCAAGTACGACCCAACGCTGTAATAACCTATTTTAAAACCCAAGAACACACTGAAATTACTACAGACGTCCACATGAAATACACTAATCTACTCCGTAGCAATAGAATTGTAACCACACAAACTTTACCTGGCCAACAATAGGCTTGTCACAAGCGCTACAACAACCCTTTTGGGTAGCAGAAACTCCTTGCTTATTCATATCCGCCTAAAGAAGCAAACACACAAGACTGTAAACCCAACGCTCCACAAACAAACTAAAACGCTTGTAAAGACTTTTTGTCTAAACAGACCAGTTTAAGTTTACCTGAAGATTCCCAAGCATAGAATCTAAATGATCCGGTGGGGGCGAGTCCCTAGGTCTGGAGACCTTGTTAGGTTTGGCGTAAGTAGGTTCGCCTGCAGCAACAGCTTGAGATGGACCAGAAGTCGGAGCAATCTGGAAGATCAATTACAAAGGATTAAGGAGGCAGCCATAAAACTGAGCGAGTTGTACCAAGTCCCAACCCAAGTTTTTTTTTTTTTTTTTTTTTAAAAAGACGAATCTGAACGTCTATGAGAGGGAAGTGGAGTGCCCGTACCCGATGGAGAAGTCCTCGACAGTGTCCGGAGATCGAATGCGTCAGTTAGCATACAAGATGGACTTCGGGGCAAACAGCGGTACATGGCAAGCTTGAGCCTGTCTCCATTCGCGCCTGTTTACCCTCCCTAAATTTAGCTCGTCCAATCATATGCATACGAACACTGGCAAAGGAACTACTCGCAGAGCGCTTTCTTTAGTTTCTCGCTTGCTATGAGTCAAGAGTTTCTTCCATGCCGAAAAGCGCATCCTTGAAGTGTTCGTTTCCTCACGAAAGACGAACACACCCCGTATGCCCCACATCTTGGAAGACGGAAGCCACTCGCTCCGCCTAAACTGCCTTTCTTCTTATGGTCCTACCGACCTTTTCGAGATTGCCAAGTTAAACTTAGTCTAGCACCCATCCCAGACCGATAGTCTCCAAGAATACAACATACAATGCGCAACAACAACAAAAACCCAACACATAACGTACCTTGAAGTCGGATAACGATGCCATAAGTGCGTCCAATTCTTGGGTGGCACTAGAGGCTCCCGCAACCGTTTGCTGGCGATTAGGTGGGCTGAATCGACCATCCTCGCTAAAGAAAAGCAAATAATTATTTCAACAACATCCACACGTGCCACCCCCACCCCCCAAAGAGCCAACTTAAGAGCTACACAAGTTAAAGGTCAACACTAAAAAAGCGCTTGATTAGTTCCAGAAGGTCGACGAAAAATCAGTTTGAACTTAACTTGACATGTATCTAGTTCCTATACGCCCATGAACTCAATAACAGTTTATAGGTTATCGGCAGCTTGAAGCAAGTTTTTTCGTTTCTCATGACTCTCCTCCAACAAAAATAGGATCGGCTTGGGCCAAAATACCCGAGGTTATTCCAGCAACAAGCTTTCCATTAACCACTGGGTAACAGGCGCCTTATTGCAGTCTCTCCGTCAAAATACTAGGACTATATTTAGCTCCCTACCTTTACCTTGCCACTATATTTCGCAAGTCTCCATCTTCAACTCAACCTCCAAAGTTTTAACGTATGGCTTCTCGTTCTCCTCTTTCCCTTTCAAAAGCTGGAGTGGTATTTCTCACCAGAAGGTGTCAGGCTGAAAAGGCCAAAGCTAAACCTAAACATACATTCTTACCCTGCTCCGGTTGCAGCATGGGAGAGTTCTTCCAAGAGACTATCTACGGACGGGCGTGGCTCATTCGGAGCCGGAGAAGCTCCACTCCCTGTACTGCCGCGGGACTGACGAGCGGCTCCATTATATGGTGTACCTATCAAGATGTGCTGAGTGACTACTTCGATACACGCAATACGGATTTGTTTTCCAAAAAGGAATCACGTAAGTACCTAAACATGTTTTCGAACATAAAAAATGATAGTAACGTTTATCTTACTGGTAGTTATTGAGGCATACCGAGCTTGGCTCAGATCGTTGAGTAAGGAGTCTAACTCGGACAAGTTGCTATTCACTCCCGAACTTGGACGCACTTCACTATTGGCGGAATATCGTTGCTCGTAGGAAGACATGGTCACGGACTCCCCTGCCATGCGATGATTCTGGTACAAAGGCTTCGCCGACCAAAAAGTAGAAAGGATTTTTTTTTTTAAATCATTCGTTTACAGTTCGTCATAAAATGCCATACAATTTTATAATTACCTGTTCTTGCTGGTGCTGGTGCCCGCCAATCTGTTGATATACGTAACTCTCCGAAGTGACGTGACTGGCCCCATTGGGAGACAGAGTGGTCCTGAGATCCGCCAAAAGTGCGTCTGTGTAATAGCAATATAAAAAAATAGTATCCATGGATAGGGATAAAAACCTCACATCCTCTAGCATTGATAAGAAACGACCACGAACCAAATTTCACGCCAAGGAAAAATTAGCCGTCACCGCCTGGCGTTTAACACGCATGCGATGTGGATACTTTCTAAACTCATGAATACTTATTACCCTGCTTCCTATACACATATGTCATGGCATAATTATTCAAAGCTTCTCAATACGTAGTGGTTTTTCTAGGCTTTAACCAAAAAATCTGAACACTCCCTTTAAAATATTCACTGCCTTAATCGATTGACAACTTTTAACGTTTAAATCCAACCAACTTGTCTGTACGGGAGAAAAACTACTTTCCATTTTTCTAGTTTGGATATGTACACACGGAAAAAAAGAAGAAAAAACCAGTTCAGTTGGACACTTCCAATTCAGGCCACACTTACTGAGGTATCTCTCCCATTCACTACCATAAAAGTAGGGAGGATCTGATAGTGGTTTACCCATAAGATACGGGAGTCGTACCGAAGGTTCACTATTATTGTCTCGTTGAATAATAGCACTCACACTAACCGACATGAAGTAGCAGAAAAACTATAAGCATAAGCCAGTAACTTTTTTTTGTTTTGCCAAAACAAAGCAACGGAAACTTAGAACCAAGGCAAAAAAGCAATAATGGAAAGGTTAAAAGTCACCAATGTGCAGATATAACTTTTAACAGGAGGCTTTCTCTTCTTTCTATCAAGGCAGAGCCACAACACTCCATATACACACATTCGTGGCTGAAAAGTTTACTGAAAGTGCGAGAAACAAGAACCACCAGCCGCGTGAGGCATCGTAAGTCTAATTTTACCTATTGGCAAAGGCCCCCTTGCTGCAACCCAAAAGCTCACGTCAAGATGCCCTGGCAAGAAGGCAACTATGCAACAAAACTGACATGTCACAGGTCATTTACTTCTCCCTACCTTCCGTTCATGAGTTTAGCAGAACAACACGTGCTAATATAGTCCGACACGGTCAAGGCTTGCAAAAATAAAGAACTCATTAGGAATTACAGACACAATTAATCACACTTAATTATATGGGTAATCCAACAAGTCTCAAGTATTTTGCGAGTATTCAGGTGGGGATGCTGGTGGGAACGTACACGACAAAACGTGCATAATGCTACGTACGAATAATCAACAACCGCCTACGAAGGATGTCAAAAGATCGCTCTTGCGCCATGATTTCGCAGTACTGCAAACTCACTTCCAAAGAGCTCCTTCCTTTTCCGGCCATTAGGCAATTAAGTACACGTAAGCTATATTTACAACAAGCATAAATGTCGTCAAACCTGGCATGGTACAGCTGGTATTGGTCTGGTAAAGCCTTCTCAGTTTGCTTAATCCCAGAGGTGAACTTACGACTTGTGACCCGTAGTCGTAGTCGAGGTAGGCGTCGAGGTCTTGTTTCGAATGGCGACGTCGCCCTCTGACCCCGCAACACTTGGCGCAGGTTTCAATGACTTGGTTTCAACTTTGATAACTCTTTAAGCAATTAAAGACGCACTTGAGAGCTAGAAACTAAACAGCAAGAAGACAGACGTATCTTTAACTAAACCATAAATTCAACACTTGATACCATCGTCTGAGCACTCAGCACGACTCCACAGTGAGGCAGTAAGGCCATAAAGAACGCAAAAGCTGCTTGGTTCTGTTGCTGGCCTTTCACCGTCCTGCAACTTGAACGCAAATGACCATTCCCCTTGTCCAAACCGCGAAACTGACCGGGCTAGCTAGCTTATACAATGCAGTATAGCCATGCGTATACTGAATAACTAACGAGTCAAACAGTGGTCAGCCTATGCTAATATTTAGACATGCTAAAGCGACGATACATTCTTCGTGTAAGAACTTTAGCTTTTCAAAATTGTGATCTAGGCAGTATAGCCCTGTACAATAACAAGGCTATAGACAGACAGAAGAATTGTATATGTTAACCGTACACCATCACCAATCTTATAACTAGAAGTCCAGCTATTACGAGACAAGATGCCAATGTTCTGGAATGGAGAATATCTCATGGAGAGCAAAAAGCTCTACTAGGTTGCCCATAAAAGGATAGGTATGGCCACACTTTCTCCCGCTATAAGTTACTCACGCAACGTAAAAGTTGGTCTGGAGCCAAATATGGGGTTTCCATATAGGGACTATGTTAAGTTTTAAAAAGAAGAAAAAAAAATCTTGGCATCATTTCTTTTTTCAGGTCCTCTTGTTCCTTCAGCTTTTCAGCTTATACCTTTTTGCCCTTCTCTTTTCTTTGGTTGATTCAATAAGAGTATTTTAAAATCCTTCCTTGGCTCTTGCTCTTGGACACCCGGTGCATGTTGTTTCAGGTGAAGGGCGTTGCACATAAACAGGAAGACTTCACAACTGTTACAAACTTTGATCTTCCCCTAAAAAAGACGTTCCAAGTGTATTCCGGTACGTGTTTGATTTGACTTGACAAACAATAGTTTATCTTTAGCGTATAAGGTAATTCTGCTGGAATACAAAAGCTACCAAGTGCGACGTTGGATAAGATTACAAAAGGCCGAAACTGAATGGCCAATCAAGATAAAAACTTGACAACTTACATCCTGGAGCTGGCGTGTCTTTCTTAGTGAGGCGAAACGGTTGGTAACTATCCTCTGCTGACACTTTACCATACATAGTCCGATCCATGATTAACGAGTTGGCTCTCTATGCGCACAAGCTTTTTACAATTGGGGTGGACAAAAAATTCTCTCTTCCAGAAACTTAAACTTAATGCTAGTTTTGAAGAAAAACAGTACTGCACTCTTATTCGCCTGATAACAGAAGAACTATTGGGATATATGGAATCCGAGAGCTATACACAGCGCTGTCACCTCCCACTCGAGTCAAAATCCCAACACTAGATCAAATGGCAACGACTTGCCCTCTACAATGTATGAATGATCTCATCGGTGTTGTAGACCCACTACTACTTTTTTGACTTGTAACTTGCGCGGCATGAATATAGCGTGAGAGCTGTAGGGCCAAATGGACAAATGATGCAAGCAAACGAGCATGTCTACCAGTGGGTCACAGAACTATATGATACCTAGGCTGGCAAAGTTGCACAGTCCGCCTTCATGCATAGGTTTTCCTAATTCTCTTTAGCTTTTTCTCCCCAAGCTCGAATTTGCTTTGCCATTGGCTGGAAAGCAAAGCCTTCACAGCCTTGGTCATGGCCCCTTACTTTCTTTAGCCTTAGCTTATGTGGAAAAACCAAAAATAGACAGTGTCATATAGAACAGCGGGCGCAAGCTACTCTAAGCTGTGGTCTGTCGTGCTCTTTATCGCTCCCTAAACGAAAGTAAATTAAAAGTTAATTACCTAGGTCGTCCATGTGCGGAAAAACGGCTGACAGCAGTTCCTATATGTAGTAGTATTATAAACAGGAGATAATTCATAGGGTTTGCAACTTGCACTTAAAACTAATCAAAAGTCGCAAAAACTGAACGTAGCATAATTTTTAAAGGAAGCCAATCGACCACAAACGAGTTGAATACCCGAAATATTATGCACGCGTGGGTGTGTTCGTCTTTTGCAGAATTTAATGTAAACAGTGAAATCAGTCTTAAACCATTTCTCACCAGGCTGCCAGTTATTGTCGGAAGAGGCTGTGAAGGAAATTATAACAACGTTTTCAACATTCTCTGAATTTTATTTTCTCTGCTTAACCAAAAACTTTATTACAATTTCGACACAATGTAAGTCAAGAATGGTTGCTAACACGAGAAAAATATTTGGGCATAAATTTGTATGTCACAGAATGCCTACATTCATGAATAACCCTTCCCTGCCTATTCCGCTCACGCAACTGGTAAAGAAAGGTGAAAAAAAAAGAATGCCACAGAAAAATTAATAGAAAAGTGCAACAAAAACTGAATACCCATTTTCCAATGACCAAAAATGCATGAACTCCTTTTTTCGTAGCCGTTACACAGGGTTGAAATTTAAATTCGCGAGAGAACTCTTTTAGGCAAAGCCAAAACCTTCAGAACACTCGTGAATGGCTTTTAACATGTACGACTTTAACTTGTCATAAGTCTCATACGCAGGAAGGTCCAACTGGTTAAAGCTAATAAAGAAGACAAACTCGTTTTTAGACTGCCAGGCATATGAGAAAACCAATTCTTACCAAGTATGGGCCGAAGGCAATCTATCCGTCGACCGATCATCTCGATGAATTTGGAATTTTTGGGTTCCGTTCATGCCTTCCAATGCTGCGAAACCTTGTAGAGGTACTTTGCTCGTACCGGTCACAAACTGCAAGAATTTAGCTCGGTCGGCTTGATCAAACGAACGCAAAGCTCGCCAAAACCATTGAATCTGTGAACATTACACAATTAGTACTTCAAAAGTGACCATATAAGTGATTTACGTACTTGCAAAGAATTTGCTTGATACTTATGGTACTCGGCGTTTGCTTTCAAATCCTCAATGTCAATGTTAGGTAATCCGGAGATAAGCAACTCTAATTCTTGTTCGTTAAAGATGGAAATCAAACGTTTAGGAATTATGTCGTAAAATCCTTCCAAAAACGCGTTCAATCTATCAAAATAACTTGTAGTTAGTATGTAATTGAACAATACACAAAACTTACTGTTTCCTAATGGCTCCGGTCATCTTCATTTGACACACAAGGCGAATATACTCCATCTTATTCTCTTCCGTAACTGCAATATTTCTGCCGTTCGGTTTCAGGTCACGCACTTCTGTGACACCAAACTCTTGTACTTCCAAAGAAAAGGTCAAATCGTAGCCCAACTCGGAATTATGGTGCTCCATCAGATAAACTAGACCTTGGTAGAAGCTATAGTCTTCACTCTCCATATCGGTATAGCGGACGGCTTTGCCCAGAATGTGCTTGTAAAAAGAGCGTGTGAAGTAGCACTCGAGCAATTTGTTGTCATAGACGGCCTTGGCAATGACCCGCCCCACAAATTTAAAATAGCAAAGATGATTCGAGTTACAGTGGGACGTCGAGTTGATCATATAGGTGACACGATCACCCGGTGATGTGCAGAACAAAGCATACATGGGGTTGAAAATCTCCCTTGAAATGATGACATACCATTCCCTTAATAATCCACCAGCATCTTGCCCTTCTTCACCTAAAAGACACGAAAAATATACCAATTAAAGCTAAAAAAAAATCCCTTTAGAATCAAATATAATCGCAATCACTTACCTTCAAAGACAATATAAAACCGATTTTTCCATTCTTCAGCTGATCTACGGTGCAATTCACGGAAAGAGTCCTCAAACACATGTTCTCGACGCACATGAACAGCCAGATCTTCCCGTCTAAGGCCAGAATCAGCCCTTTCTAATTCTGTTCGGAAGTATCGCCGCTTGACATCAAAGTCCAGGACTCGGGTGTGGTCCACCAATACAGCAAAGGGACCTTCTGCAAGATGTACCGTTGACTGTCGCAAAATCTGGTTCAGAACCGTCCTATGTCTCTCTATGAAAGCACGGAGTGAAAAGTTTTCCATTTACCTGACACAAAACCTTTGAAAATTTACCTGCGAATTCCAGGAACTTGTGTGTGTCAGGAGGCAATATGACTGCTTGAGTGACCAAGGCGGTGGAAGTGCCAGGCAGGGCTGTCTCTTCATCTCCGGCGCCTCCTTGAGCCGGCAAAGGTGATGGCGGTTCAGCTCCTTCTTGCAGGTGAGACAACTGGGATTCGCGTGTTTCCAATCGTCGAGCTCGGCGTTCGCTGTCTTTATCACGATGCGAAGCTGCATGCACGAGGAAGAAGGCTTCCACGGCAGGTTGTAAAACTAAGACTGCATGGAGATCAGGGGTTTCGGACAACTCCGACAAACACGAGCTTAACGTATCCCAAAGAGAATCTAATAAGAGTTGTTCGCTCAGGCTGGGCAATTCCGCGGTAGTTTCTTCGCTCGCTTTCTTGATTGTGGCAGCCACCTGCACGGTAGTATCCACGTCCACTTCCATGGGTGCTTCATTAGCACTTTCGGTGATGGCTGGAACAGCTGATGGTACAGTAGAGTCATCCGTGGGCCTTTTCTTGTTTTTGGCTTGTGCTATACGCGCTGCGTCGCGGAGCTGAAGGATAACTTTCAGGATCCGGAGGAAAAATGCCTGAGAAGAAGCTTTGGACGTTAATGGACCCATTGCAGGCAACTGCAACTCGTAACCGGCGCCTGCTTTCGGCCGCGTTGGAGCCGTTATCACCACCATATCACGTGTGAACCTACAAAAACAAAACGACCATTTAATTTCCCCTTACAACGATATACAGTGTTAGAACATGTCCTTCAAGTCCAAGTCCTTCGTCTACAATGTAAATCATTGTTTCTTTTGTGTTTTGCAATATATAGGACAGCAAAGACCAAATGCTCACGCTGGTTTATAAAAAAAAATAGATATACAGTAGGCACCGCTTATAGTGATCACGTTTGTCCAGCCAATTTTGATTCTTATAATCGAAAATCGGAAATATGTGTATACATAGGTGGCAAATCTTTTAAATGTAACTTGTCGTAAGTTTCAATAAAGCCGCAACTTCTCTTTTACATTTAGAACAACTCGTTTTCTCGTTCGTCTCCGTTTTTATGTAACCACGCGTCCAAAATACAACTAACATTGCGCCTCTGAATCCTAGTCCTACGCTTAGGTAAGGTTCTCAACACGATATCCCTTCTAACGTACCCAGTCAGTTAAAGGAACCAGTCATGCAATTGGATAACCTGCTCATTTAATTGACTGTGGCATTTAGAAGGGATTTTACTCTAAGCGTAGTAGGCTGGGAATGACAGGGCCATATATCAACCGGAGAAAAAGTCGCAAACTAGCTCAACGAAACACGCGATGGAACGTATACTTGTTTTAGAAATGTATGCAAAACGTACCTATCGTGCAAAATACCCCGCTGAATACGGTCCGCAGTAGCGGAATCCAAGTCAGTATCTTCCGCTGGACTGGTTTGACCAGGGGAAACCAATTTTTCTACACCTGGTCCAGCGCTGCCTGGACTCTGCTTCTTATTCAAATGCTGCAGTTCTCCAAACAAGGACGAAATGTGTCCGCCCACAACTTGTCCAAGTTCTCTTGCTCCTTCTAATAACAAACGTAGGATCTATAAACGGAAAATATAAATGAATTATTAGGGAGTTTTCTCTAACATGAAATCCAAATATTACCGTGTCTCTCGTGGGCTGGGGCCCATAGGAAAGGTTGATCAACAACGTAGTTGCGTCTTCTAGGCCCTCTTCTGAGCAGCTCTTGCAGGTTAGAACATCCACAGCCAACTTCAAGTGTTGCTCCCATAGCGCTGGATCTGTGATTGCAGTTGCTGGGATTTTTTCCTTTCCTTCCACTTCAACATCTGTCACTTCTGTTATGGTCATGTTGGCTTCCTGGGCCTCTTGTCGCTCTCGACGAACCCAATCACGCATTCTGCCGGAGGTTTCCGCTTCCGAGCCTCGCCTTGTCAACACAGGTGACTTGGGACCTGCTTGGTCGGGTAAACCTAAGGATATGAGGGACAATAGCCTCAAAAGTCTGTCGGTCAGCAAGGAAGATCTGCGGATAACAGGCGACGCCAACAACGCCAAAAGTTGGCCAAACGGCGAACCTTCCAAGGTCAAGGGTCTTGCTTCTTCTTCCACTGCGTTATTGCTGACGTTGGAATGGGTACGGGCCAAGCCTTTGCCTTTCTTGGAGGCGCTCTGCGAGTCCAATCGTAACAACACGTCCCAAAAGTCTGTTCCTGTTCCATCTTTGCCTTTCGTGCTGCCGCCTTTCTTGGGCTCTTCCTTGCTGTCACTTGCTCCACTGTCTACGCTGTTGGGTGGACGCGGCAAGAAGTGTGAAGGGAAGCTTTTCGCCAATGAAATGAGTGCGTCTAGCACGTGGCGGCAAATAATGGGCGTGGCTTGTGTGTGGATAGAAATGGCTGTGTGCTTATCGGCCACTTTCTTGCCTGTGACAGCCGCGGCGGGCCGGTGAATGTGGAAAACGTTGGCCCGGCAGCCCAAGGCTGCATCCAGGCTCACATTGAGCCAAGCGGAAGCAACTGGGACGGTGGCTTTGCTGGTCGGTGACGGTGTTAACGTAGCTTCGGGTTTGGCCAGGCGTTTGCCTTTACCGGGGGCTTCAGAAACCAGCGGTGGTGCTATTGCGGGACTGGAACCCGCACCACTGCTCTCTATTTTAGATTCGTTGCAGCGCTCCAGTACCAAAAGCAAGGATTTGATGACCCAGTCCTTGGTAGGACCGTGGTAACAAAGATTGCGCAGAACGCGATGCAGTCGGGTCGTGTTCAGCTTGGGCTCATCCAGGAAGAGGAGGACGATGAGACAAGACAAAGCTTCTTGATCAAGGAGCTGACGACCGCGTAGTTTGCCGGCAGCAGCGGCCGCTGGGGCAGCGCCATTTTGGCCTGACCGGGTACCCCACACACCCCACTGACTGCGCTGTGGCACTGCTTGCAACGTGTAACGCGTCCCTAGACGTCCTACTATGAAACGGTAATCATAGATAAACCTCAACACTTTGAAATGTGATTAAAAGCAAAGTGAATTTACCTGTGTTTCGTAAAATGGAGGACAAGGCGTTGCTAGCGTATGGGTTGACAAAGCGTTCGTGCATCATTTGCCGGTTGCGAGCTTCCCACTCGCGTCTCAAAGATTGAGCTTCTGCTGCCAAATCTGGAGGCAATACTGCCATTTGGGAATCTTCCATATCAGCCAAAATCTAAGAAAAATACAGTTCTTCATTTATTTTTATCTTCTAACTATGGCAAAAGATAAATGTATGTTAGTACAAGTTAATGACAGTGAAGAATTTGACAAGATAAGTCAAGATTTTGAGAAAAGTACTTACACTTTGTCTTAGAGCAGGAGGCAGATTTTGTAAGAAATCAGCTGGATCCATGGGCTCATTAGGATTATTTACCACTGCTGTTTGACGCTGCTGTTCTACGCGCTGTTGTGCCAGAACTTCTTCTTGTATATTGGGCGGTAAGGCAGCCAGGAATTCTGGATTCACTTCCAAAACGCTCTGACTAGGTTCAGCCGTTTGAGCTCGTGCTCTCTGTCGTAACCGCTGCAACCTAATAAATCACAAGAATATGAATGTTCCAAAACATAATGAAGAATACCTTTTAAATAAACAACAAATCTTTGAAAAGCAACGATTCACACAAATAATTAAATTCTAACTAAACAATAAAACCCCCAAAACTTAAAAACGACACAAAACATACCGCTTTCTCAAACTAATTACAAATTAATAATAGATCGTTAATTCCTATCCGAAAAAGTAATACAAACTATGTATGTACACTTTGGTGAACAGACAAATATACAATAATATTGTACGATATACGATACAATAATAATATTACTACTAGTACTTATTCCAAGAACAATTATTTTAAAAACAGAAATAACAATATTTGAATAAAAGTAACTTCAATTAACACTAAATGATAATTTAAACAAATAAACAATATTTATATCCAATGACTTTTAAATGCGTAGTAAATCCTTTCAAATGACCTTAATTGCTCAGCGATAACTTCTTGGCGCATATCTTCGGGCAAGGCTGCCAAAAACGAGGGATCAACACCTTCCGGAATTTCAATATCGCCCAAAGCGGCCAAAACTTCAGCATTTGGATTCCCACCTCCTCTAGCAGAACTAATCGCTACAGTGGTTGTCGTTACCGCTTCCGCACCAGCTACTGATCCAGCTTCATCACCATTTCCCCCAGCTGCTCCATTTTCAACCTCCACTTCTTCCACTTCGACAGCTGCAGCTTCATTAGCTCCTCTTTGAGCTGTAGATTCCGTTGCCGCTTGCTGGGGAGATTCCACCAAATTGCAGTACATTTCCAAGAAATTTGCAGAAAGACGAGCAGTCTGTGCAAGGAAAGCTTCTTGGCTGGGTGTAATGCTACATGATGGTCGCGTGTTGGACTGGACGGGCCGCGGAGCATTCGGATCCAAGGCTGGTATCGGATTGAACGGTGTGTCAGAGACGGAAAGCGTTGAGGCGTCTGTGGTCACGGTGGGCGTGGCTTGGGGGGTTAGAGTGATAGCTACAGCTTGGGCTTGACTGCGTCTGGGCGAAGCAGAACTGATCGCTGGTACATTGCTGGTGGCCGTTTCGATGGCTGGTCGCATGACGTTTCCCACAATAAAATCCGCCAACATTTCAGGTCCAGGTGAGGCTCCCGCATTAGCTGAAGACGTATTGGTAACGCTGGATCCACTCAAGGCACTTCCACCCAGACGACGTGATTGATTAGGAATAGTCAATCCAGAGGGCAAGTCAATCAAGAGACTGGTATTGGGCCCTTCCAAGGGTGTACTGCTAAAACCAGCCTGGCTAGCAAAACCATGGAAAAGGCCTTGGTCCAGTTCCATGTGCGAATCACCCGAACCGTGGTTGCCATTAGCGCTCGCCGTTTCGCTATTAGTGGCCAAACTACTGGCGCTGCTGCCGACTATCGCTGTGGCTGCATTACCGCCTTCGACTCCAGCACTGGCGCTTCCTTCCACATTACTTTCTTCCTTATTCTTTTTTTCCTCTTGCTCCTTTTTCTTCTTCGCTTCTTCCTCCTCAAATTGCTTCTTACGCTCTTCACGCTTCTGGGAGAGTTCCTCCTCGCGGTATTTTTCAATCACAGCCAGGATGTCGGGTTTTACCCCAGTCACGCAGTCGTGAATCGATTCCGCGTCCAAGATCAGTGCTTCTTCCAACCAACGCACTAAGGCTCCAGGCGTGTTCGCCAAGCCGGTGGGAAGCCCCGCCCCGGCTAAAAGACCGTTGCCAGTATCTTGCATGTCCAACATGGTTTCATCGTCGGGGTTGGCAAGTAGTCCCAGGCCGGAGTCGATTAGGAAAACACGAGCATCACGACCAAAACCGCCACCTTGCGCTGCCGTAAGCTGCAAAACATCTTGCGCTGCAGTAGGACCAAGAAGCCTATGGAGGAAATAAATCAAACGTGGTAAGAACTTGTGCTAAAACTTACAATGTAGACGGACGCATTTAGGCAAAGTTTTATATCCAATGATATGACAAATTGATCAGTAAATGATGACAATAATAGAACGCATCAAATTAAGAATTTACAAACATAATAGGTAATAAGTTTGTAAGTATAAAATTAGCATAATTACAGAACATGCAATGCACAGGAAGCAACCAATACATTAAATTATAATTTACCTTTGTAGTATGGCAGGCGGATTTGGATGTCGCGCTCCTTGTTGCACATATCTATAATTTCCTCGTTGACGACCGGCCCGATGTGAGCGCGAAACGGCCGAAGCAGCTTCAGCGGCGCCAGGCAAGTTTCCAGCATTGGCTCCGCCCTGCCGGCCCATTAGCAAAGGATGGGCGAACGCAGTATACCGAGGGCCTCCCAATACTAGAATATATCATGTTTTATAAACGCAAAATTAGAATAAGAAACAAAATAAGAATAAAAAACCACGTGAATCAACTTACCGTTCACATCATTCTCATTTTGCGTGTCTTCGAACAAGGACGGCAAACGAATAGACCGCAAGTTGCCTTCTCCAAACAAGGCGCGGACGTTTTCATTAAAGACAAAGGCAGAATCAGATATGCCACTTACGCCGCCCAAGGCGGATCCTAGACCACCCAAACTGGCCACCGTAGCGTCGGCGTCGGGGTAGGACATCACAAAGTATTCTTCTGCGTCCGCCGCAGTGGCGGGTGTTCCTGCTCCCGTACCGGTTTCACGAGCCATAAAATTGCGGAAAAGAGTGTCTTCTACGTCTTGTAATCCGTCCTGTTCCTCGTACGTGGAACCAGCGTCGTCTCCGCCGTCTTCGTTTTCATCTTCCTCCTCTTCCTCTTCAACTTCCTCTTCTTCCACGTCTTCATCGTTGTCCTCCTCCTCTTCTTCGTCAACTTCTTCATCGTCCTCGTTATCCGAGCGATCCGAATCGGAATCGCTGGAATCTTGGCCGTCGTCTTCGTCTTGAGTATCATCACCACCATAGTCACTCTCGTGGCGCGTGCGCATGGCTGAATCGTGCATGGTGTCGTCCGTTTCCATCAGAACGCCTGTTTCGTCTGCGTCAATCAAAGCCACGATGGCCGAACGCGGTTCGTTTGTATTACCATCCCGCTCCAGCAACTGATCCATGATCTCTTCCAGGCCAGCTTCATCGGTTTCATGGTCCAATCCCACAGGTTCGACGTCCGTAGAAACAGGATCTTCGATTCAATACATTAGTTCAAAATACCCCCAAAATCTCATAAAAGTCTCAAAGTTTACCTGCTACAGATACATCGTGTTCTGTATTCTCGGTATCCAACTCGTTCGGTTCATGTGCCTGAGCTCGGGTGGTATCTGATGTGGACGTACCAGGCTGAGGCGCGTTTTCGCTACCCTCTCCATTTTTGCTTTTGGTCGTGCCACGACTGGGAGGGAGAGCAGGCGGCAAATTGACAATCCTGGACAATGCTTCCAACGGTTTCAGGGCAGAATTCACGGTCGCAGCCATATGCGGACTTGAAAGGTCCAAGGCATGAGGAATCCGAGCTAAATCCGTCACGAGACCTCGGCGGATCATTAGCCGCACCATGTTGTTCATCGACAGGTGCTGTTGCTTGAATGCGGTGGTCAACGGCTGGGCTGTGGTACTGGGGCAACTGTCAATCATGGTGGACAACAGCGCAGTCAGTGCTTGAATACGAGTGTGCTTTTCGGTGGATTCGCCGAGTACCAAGGCGCGACTTAACGCAGCTTTCACCTCTGATACTAGAGCTGTCTGTGCTTCAGGACTGTGGTTGCAAGACGCTAAAGATGCGACCAGCATACGAACCATATTCGGACTGTCTTTGTCTCCAGCGCTTTGACACGGCGGCAACAAGTTATCCAGAATGAAGCCCAATGCGCTACAATCCTGTCGAAGATACGAAGACAATGAATTCAAATTAGAATACTGAACTTATCCTTGATAGCTCATTTACTTATTTAGCAGTTGTGCGCAGTCATTAATAAACCTGCACATAATTATAATGTAGAATAATCTTATATTGTTGAATGACTCGATCTTTTTTTTATCTAACAGCAAAAGCTCTGAAGCCATACTTAAAAGCCAGTACTCTTAAATAATAATGATAATAATTGTTAACACAAAATTACACAGAGCTATCCTCCCTTGCCCCTGTACGAACGCTACATAGGCAAGCCCTGCTTCTCATTACCGGCGCTCTCAAAACTACCCCCACTTCAGCTCTTGAAGTTGAAGCGGGCATCCCTCCTATAAACCTCCTTTCGTTCGAAAGAATTCTGAGATTCAGCCACGACTAACAGCTCGACTAAAGCCTGGTGCACACTGGAGTGTCGTTTATGTCAACATACGACTAGTAAAATCACCTTATCTGTGATTGTGTGAAAGGCGTATGTCAGTTGTGCCTGTGTGCCAAAAGTTGAGCAGGGCTCAACTCGTATGTCAGAGTGCTTATGTCGGCTTTATGCCGAAATTTTCTGGTTTATTTACTAGTCGTATGTTGTGTATGTTGACATAAACGACACTCCAGTGTGCACCAGGCTTAACCCAAACATCACTGCACCGAAACACAAACGTTACGCCTCGTGCTCATTCTTAATAGTCACAAAAGAATAACAACACGCTCATCGAAAAGTCGCAAGAAAAGAAGAAAAATATACATCTTATTTTGCAGAAATGGCAAGAATAACCGTCTAACACTCTCTCCCCCCCCCCCCGTGATCTACAGATATCTCCAACGCTACAACCCATCTGCAAACTTGACCTAGACAGACGGAATATTTCTACACTTATCAGACGTAGAACCTTATATTTCCCGACAAAGGCATTCCTCTACCGCATTAAAAAGATACAAGTTGCGCCTGTAACTCGAAGTTGCAACTTGCATCTGTAACAATTACTCGAAACAAAACCTCGGACAAATACTTCTCCACTATGCAGACTCCTAAATAGATCCAGAGCTATTTTGCTAAGAGACTTATCCAAACTTCGACTCCACTTTAATCCACAGATTATACTCACAAACCCTACCGCTTATACCTTCGCCATCTCGGCTCTAACAACCCTACATTACAACTAACCCACTAACCAGAATTGACGCTGACTTTTCCCAGACGTACGAGTTATCTGTCTTATAAAATAAGGAAAGAAGCTACTACCTGATCTTTGCTATAGTAAAGTTGCGCTTCCCTTTCAAGAAATAGCGTAAATGAATGTATGTTTGTAAAACAGATCACTGCTTACTTTACGTTAGACCCAATAAATAGGCGGCAACGAGCAACGCTCACGCCGAGATTAATAATAAAGCATCGTCTACTTTTTGACACTTTCTCACGTTTCCTTTCTCTAGATTCACTAGACCCACTATTGTTTATGTCATTGGTCAATATGCGAAATCCATGTAGCAATGATTAATGCAGTTTTGTTATTGTGTAGATGAAGATTCCTTTGAAGGTGATTCTAATACCCGAAAGTGTGATTCTAATAACCAATGATCACAATAAGCGGCAACTACTCTCTATATAGAATAGTAATGATACTATTATAAAAATAATAATTATAATGAAAATAATAATACAAATTATAACAAAGAAAAGAAAACAGAAAAGAAAGGAGTAATAAGACTTACCTCAGTAACCAAGGGGCTAACCATGGCTGGGTAAGTGTACTCGGCGACTAATTTGGCGCAACCAGCATAGGAGCGCACCATTTCAGCCAGCAAACGACAAATGGCGCTTTTAGGCACCAAAGGACGTTTCCGACGCTCCATTTCTTCTTCCTTGGCGTCCCTTTTCTTGCCAGCGCCTCCGTCTTTAGTACTTCCACGCAGATGGTCGCTTTCACTGGCGTCTTCGTTTTCATGCTGCAGCAAATCGCTGGAGCTGGAGTTCCGTATTACGTCGTGAGCTCGCGGCGGTTGTATCGGGCCAGGAGGCGCGGTAGGAACAACGTTCCTGCTAGTTCTACGTGCTCCTGATGTGGTTGCATGTGAGGGCGTTGGCGGAGCTATGACAGAACTTGTGACAGAAACCGTTTCCGAGCTCGTTTCTTCTTGAGGCACGGGGATCGTGAGTGCGTCCAGCAAATCAGACAATACTGCCTGGGCTGTAGTACTGAGCGTGGGCAAAGGCCCCGACTTGGATGGCAACGTCTTCATAAGTAATCTCGAATCTTCTTCATCTCCACGTTTGTGAGTGAGCGCTAAATCCACGCGAAGCATGTCTCGGGAAACTTGGGAAAACAATTCCGGGTCTCGACAAGCAGCCGGGGCCAAAACACGCATCAAAAAATGGAATTCCTTGGTACTAGGGGCGGAGTTACTGGACGTGGAACTGCGGATAACCTTTTCCATAGTGTGACGCAACGTGGACGGCTCTTCAATCAGATGGCGCAGCAATAACGTAGCTAAAGACAAGAAGCCAGAAAAGGCAGACGCTTGAGACAGTCCTAGGATGAGCTTGACGCCATTCAAGGAGGCCAACAATTCAGCTTGGGAGTGAACTCGAGTGATACGTAAGCATAGACGTAATGCTGCGTGTAGCGAATCTGGATCAACTGGTACAGCCAGCAACCCCACACATGCTCTAAGAAATTCAAAACGTTACAAATAACATGCAAAAGTAATAAACGCTAATTAAAACGCTATACGTTGGTATATTATACGTCAGAAAAAATATATCATAACATCAAAAGTAGTTTACCTAATAATATTGGATACATTGGAGCCCAAGCCAGAAAAAGTGGGCCATTTTGTGTCCTTCTCTGCATCGTCTACTTCCATTTTGTCTTTTTCTTCATCAGCAACGCGGTCTTTGAGTGCAAGCATAATCGGACGTCTATTTCCAGTTTCCTCGTTAATCTAGGAATTCACAGTTGATGGATTAAACGCGTCTAAGCAGACTTTTGCAAGTAATACCTGAATCATGGCTGTAAACTGAAGCACGTAGCGTCTGCGTCCTGCAGACACTCGTACGGAGGATTCCCCAGCCCAAAAGGCGTCGTCTATAACTTTGTTGTTGACTGCAGTGTAGAGGCACCATTTGCCCGAAACGATGTCAAACCATTTCCAGGTATGTGCGGTGACGCGGGCCATAACTGCACGTCTTTCAGCTCCCACGGACACTTTCTCAAAGAGGTCCAAAAGCAGGAGCAGAGGAGCCAGCCACTTGGGCGTGGGTGGAGGATCAGGCTCGAAAAGGCGGCTTTGACAACACGCGTTTAGTATCTGCTCAGCTTGGGTCAACAGTGTAACCAACTGGCGCGGCAGTTCCAACGTTTCCACTTCTTGTGCGCAGGCTACTTTCATCTCCTGCAACGCAAACTAAACACATACATTAGTTATAAAATGTATGTTACTGGTACGCATCCAATTAAGTACCTCAAACATGAGCGTGAACAAATGAATCCGTACAGCTGCTTGAGATGCGGTCGAACTGTTGACCAAACCCAGAATCTTGTCTTTCTCCTTGCCCACTCCCTCTTTGACAATGGTCTCGTTTAACGTCGTCAAAGCTCCAAGGCTTTTATCGACCTATACACAACATGAATTTACCTTTCCAGTGGTAAAAGGTTAACAAAAAGCGAGTTTACCTCTTGCGCCAACGAGTGTATCAAATCCTTTTTAAACGCGAGACCATTACGCGCTACCAACGCAGCCAAAAGATCGCAGACGCGGTAGACAGTGTCCGGCAGAGTGTCCATCAAGGTAAGACATCCGCCGAGCGCTTGCTGACTAAACTGGTCAATGACTTGTCCTTCGAGAGGCGAAGGTTTGTTCTTATCTTCAGCAGCTGCTGGAGGTGGTGCTGTATCCGTGGGAAAAGGATTGGTAATGGAGAGGGATAACGGCAAAGACACGTTTGTCTCTTCACTTCCTGCGGCGCCAGAACCCAAGGACATATTAATGGCTCTTAGCATCGCGTTATCTTCCATAGAATCCACATCCACTCCCATACCCTAATCACGAAAGAGAGTTGAAAGGATACAGATGATTTCAGCAAATGAAAATAAGCAAGCAAACCTGGTCTCCGACAGGCCCAGCCCCACCGCTGGTCAGCAGATAATCTGTAGCTTGCTCCAGATTGGTGGTGAACATCAAAGCCTCGATACAGCGCTGGCGCGGGAACCCCATATCCATTAATGCTTGCAGCTCGGGCTCTTCGACGGCTGGGATAGGTGCTGGAGCCCGTTCTGTGGTACTGCCAGTAGAAGTGGAAGCTGCTCCGGCCGCCGTACGACGAGCTGTAGGTGTTGGAACACTGCTACTCACAGCGCCTGGGGCAGAGGCACT
Organism: Lepidurus arcticus; assembly: GCA_003724045.1. NCBI lineage: Eukaryota > Metazoa > Arthropoda > Branchiopoda > Notostraca > Triopsidae > Lepidurus > Lepidurus arcticus. The sequence goes on from RJJA01000094.1 coordinate 146,218, forward strand.
AGCCGCGCTTGCTAGAGCGCTACTGAGAGTTGCTTCAGCACTGGTTTTTTCTTGGGATAACTTCTCTTGGATTAGAGTCTCTCCCTTCAAGATGTGGCACAAAATGGCCAGCATGGACTCGGCCATACGCCCACCGTAAACTTTCAAAGGTTTCTTGCCCCACAAATACATAACTGCTTCAAACGCGAGCTAAAAAACAAGAAAAAATAAAGCAGAAAGATTGCATTGAAACGATAATAAAACATTCGAAGTTTGTTGGAAGTTACCTTATGAACTTGGATAAGATAATTCAAGGGAGAAAAGGGCACATATCCAAGCTGCAAGGATTTGCTGGGCATAGTATGGGGCGATTCCAACACCGCTCTAGGATTAACCAGCTTTTCGAGCAGCATTAACCATGCATCCAAGAATTCGCCCGTGCCTTCGGGTATATTCGGGTTTTCTAAGCCTTGCTCCAATGGAACAGTTCCATCGCATGACAACGCCCATTTAAAACTCCTGAAAAGACAAGAAAATAGTTAGAATAACCCGTTTCTAGGGACTAGGGTGTCGTGCTTACTCAAAGAAGGCTGTTAATCCCCTACAGGACACAAACTTGTGTAGCATGAGATGGTATGGGAATTTTTTCTCGTCAAATAGCATCGAGGAAGTGAACCCCACGGAGCAAATGAAGAACGTGAGGCGGAACTTAGGGCTAGGAGCAGTTGAAGGTGGTTTCCATGCCAAACCCTGGGAAAGCAGCTGAGTCAGGGCTCCTGCAACAGCTTGGGCTGGTGGAGAGGGCATTGCTGGTGTGGCTGGAGCTTGATGGGCTCTTCTGTGCCGTAATGGAGACCCCACGCACAACTACGAATAAACAATGAATTTAGTACAATTTGGTTTCCCAAGTTTCTTAAATTTCCCAGTTTTGGATGTTAAAAACGTAGTTCAAATCAATTTACTATAAATCGGGCGTTACCTTAACTAATAAGCCAAATAGTTCGGCAAGAGCTCGCCCCAAACGCGAGGCACCACTCAATAAGGGTTTGATTTGTTTTATCTGGTGCTGCAAAGCCGGGTTCACCTTCTTTTCTTTGCTCTCTTTGTCTTTGCTATCGCCATTTTCGGTATCCATCGCTTCGACAGCTTTGGAAGGTCCAGCGACTTCTTGAGTTGAAGACAGCATAGCTTCATCGCTCTACAACAAAAAGCTTGTTACGATTCATGATTACTAACTAAATTAGCAAATAGATTTTACTTTGGGTAACAACTTTTCCATGTCGACTTTGCCAAATTCAGATCCTATGGGCAAAGCGTCTTCGGCACACAAGGCCAGCAGCACAGTGCTCTCCCAAACCAACGATGTGTAAAGCTTGGATAGGCCAGCTAGCACAGCTAAGCCCAAGGGTGATCCCCAGTGATTAACTGACAACGTGCGGATGTCGGATTGCCCCGTCCGGCACACATAGACGAACATGACTATGTAAGCATGCGCAGCTGACATGGCATGCAGCAAAGGCGTGGCTGAAGGAGAGGAAATGGCTTCAGCTGGGTTTGGAGCCGAAGCCAACTCCCTTAAGAGAACCGAGCCGCCAGGTGAATCTAAAGGCTGGTGCAAGTCCTGCAAAACGGCCAAGACTTCGCTCAATTGAGTCAGTCCTTGCTTGAGCACTTGCTGTTCATGGGCTAGATTCTATAATAATAAAAAGAAAGAAAAAAAATCCAGAGTTAATTAATTAAGCAAGTTTGAAACCTTAAACAGAGACTCACGAGAATGGATTTGCAGACAGAGGCTACAGCCTGGCAAGCAGGACTGATGGGAAAGTCGATGGGCAAGTTCGGTAATCCCAAGATACCCAATAAAGGGACCAAACCCTTTTGCGACACAAATTCTCGACAATGGTCATCCGTGGAATTGTTGCTGAGGATCGCATCCACAAATTTCATGACATTCAGAACGTAGTCCACCAAAGGAACAGGTGTTTTCTCTTGAGGAGAAGGCACCGCTTCCGCTGCTTCTTCTCCTCGTTGAACTTGCGAGGCGGAAGACTCTTCCTCTTCCTCCTCTTCTTCATCGCTGCTACCTCCTGCGCCGTTTTCAGCTCCACTAGTGCGGACTGGCAACGAGCCGGCCTCGTCGCCTTTGATTTGAGGTTTCCATGCCACATAACTTGGATCATGGCCCATGGCGCACAATTCCTCCAGCAACTACAAGAAATGCAATACGAATTACACTAAATAGTCATGCACTGTGCTTTTTCGTGCCCTTTTCTACCCGAATAATAGCAGCTGTGGCATTGGTACGCAAACTGGGCTGGTGTCGCATTAATTCATCCATGGCATTACCCAAATTGGCAGCTGTATCGCCCATGGGATCGGCAGAACGTCGACGTCGCATGGCTGGCAAATAATCTGGAGACAGAAGGACTTTGAACAAGCGCTCAAAGGGTCGACAAGCCACAAAGGCTGCCAAGCCACGGGTATTGAGACACAAGGCGCTGAAAACGTTCGGCAGGGAGCCCAAAACTTCCCGGGTCGCTGGCACCTAAATAAAAATCATGCATATAAAGCGCTGTTTTTGTTCGACACTGTTCCTTGACAGCCCAAAATAAAGTAACTTGAACAGACTAATTTGCTCTTACCTCTTTCACGAGCAGGGCGTGCAAGACAACATCTGTGAGACCATTATCTTGGAGCGATGAAAGCAGAGACGGTTCCTGGAACACGTAGACGGTAACGACATCTGTAGCTAGTAGGAACAAGGACGGACCGTAATACTCTGCGTTGCTTATCATATGTTTCAAAGCAGAAGGCAAAGGGCCGTCCATAACGTGGCGAATCGAGTCAGCAAATGCAGGGTCCTATCACCCACAAAACACAGTTATTTAGAGGAATTTTGTAGTTCAAAAGCGATTTCCGCACCTGTATCGCCTTTTTCAAGAAATTTAGCATCGACTTCAAGAGGGCTGCCCGCTGTGGTAAACAAGTTACGCCAGGAATAGGTTCCGTGATGCCCGGCCCACTTTCCTGGGTACTAGTACCAGGTTGACAGGGAGCAGTGGTCAAATTTAAAGCTTCGCCTTCGATTTCCATAGGCGAAGCCTCAGCTGCTCCTCCTGGAGAAGGTATAGGCAAACTATCATCTCGGTTTTCGCGAGGCATATTCGCGGGTCTGATTTCGAAAGGTTGCTCCAACCTACATGCATTGACTTCCACCTAGGAAACGAAAAACGTTGTTAATTCGCAGTTTATGTGACAATAATGAAAAAAGCTACCTCGAGACGATTGATAAAGGATTGTAGTCCCCCGTGGCTCTGGAAAGCGTGCATGTCCAAGTTGGTTATCAAGTCTATCACGCGCACCGCCCTAGTGACAAACTGAACAGAGAAAAAAACAAAGTTAATGAGTCGTAGATGAACTGTGATGAAGGTTTATTGTTTCTGAATTATTACCGTGATATGTTCAAGGTCTGATCCAGGCCAATTAATAACCCTCAGTAAGGACTCCATCATGCCACAAGAAACTAGAGCTTCGCCTCCAGCTTCATAGCTGGCCAGATGGTATAGAAAGCTAAACAGTGCTGTTGCCAAGGGAAGAGGAAAAGACGGAAGTTCTTGTCCGTGCTGAACATTCCCGATGGCGTTTTGTCCAGTTAGAGAAGCAATACAGGTACGAACCAGGACCGGTAAGAAACCGTGATACGAAGATGCGCCAGTTACGTCAATAATTGTGTTTAATCTAACCAGATTAACTGAATTAGAGCCTATGTGCAAAAAGCGATCCAACCAAATGTGTTTTACTTAGGGAAATTGGGGTTTCTGTCCAGATGGATAATGGAAGTTAAAGTACGTAGAGCTGCAGCTCTAATTTCCATTAATTGCGGTAAATTCAATTCTAACAGCTCAACTAATTCTTCCAACAATCCTGCGTACAGCAACGTATGTACAGAGTCAGCGAGGGCATTGGAATAGATCAGAACCGATAGGGCCTGCAAACCAAAAAAAGAACAGAACAGAGTGGGTTTATATTGCCTCTTTCTTTTGTTATAAGAGTAAGTATACCTGAAGACGCGCTTGTACACACTGGAGCCTTCTCCTGTAATCTGAGAAGGCGTGTGCCAATCTCACATGAGTGAAGAGTTGCATTTGCTTGTCTGCCGGAACTGCATATTGTCGAAGACAATCTTCCATGCAAGCAGCGGCGGTGGGATACTGTTGATCGACACGATTGATGTGAATAACTGTCACAACTGAAGCGCTACTTGTGGTGGGTGTTTTGCTCTTCGAGATACTCAATGAACCAGATTCATCGGTATAAAATTCAAAGTGAAGTGTGGTGGCGCTGGCTGGATATAGCTGCATGACAGGATCAATCAATATTCATGTAAGGGAACACGTTTTATGACTTTAGGATTACCGATAAAGGCAAGTCTTTGCAACAGTCAGCTAAGCCAAATCCATTTTCTTTACCACCCCAGCTTTCAGCTAAATGGGTGAGACGAGCTAGAAGGGCTTGCCTTCTATCCACAGGTAAGCGACTGATGAAGTTTGAGCGCTTCGAAAACATGTACAGAAGGTTCAACACTGCTAGGACTACATTCAAGCAAGAGGCTGCCAGCAAAGACGTTAAATGTTCCATCGAACTATACAGGTGTCTGGAGAAAGAATGCTCTATCAACAACGTGGTGAAATGTAGGGTCCATAGTAGCAATTCTTTCAACTGAAAGTGTAACAAATTTTTTTTTATGAATAAAGACTAATGGATATGAGCAAGTGTATACCTGTTTATTATGAGGCAAATCACAGGCAAGTACCCAACTGCCTTCGTGCTCTCGCCGGGCAGCTTTTTCCAAAATAGAGTCGCATATGTCCAATACATCAATCCAGTGGTACAGTTCGCACTTTCCAAATGTCCACGTTTCTATCTTTTTAAACTCCGCCAAGAGTTCTTCCTCACTACATGCTTTAAGCCGCTCAATAAGTGCTTTGCAGTCAGCAGGCTATATATTATAAAGAAAGTTTAGTGCCAACGTTCTACAAGGATTCTTATTCTTAGATTGTCATAGAGAAACGCGACTTACCACTTCTGAGCTGCTTTTTTTAATTTTACTCTTGTCTATCTTCATTTCTGCTGTTGAAGGGTGTGTTTGGAACACAATAGCGTTTAGAATTTAACTCCACACCTACAACAAAGAATAATAAATGTATGCAAACTTGCTGACTCAACCAAGAATGACAATGTGGATGTCGAGTTTGGAGACCTTCATTCCGGTTTCCCAGAAATAATTTCTCCCCAAAATGAAAATTATTAAAATTAAGACCTAACTCTGTTGTAGCGAAACCCGTATTTTGGACACAGGTTAGCAAATCAAGAGAAAATAAGTAAAAATGCGCGTCCAAACGTCCGCCATCTTTGCCGTGGAGGTTGATGCACACGAATGCACATAGCGTCAAATTTTTAAAGTTGATTTTCAATTGTCAGCCCTCACACTACATAATATTAGTAATAATCTTTACCTTGAGTTCAAAGAATAACGTTAACGAACGTCGCATCATACACCAAACAACGCACTTAAACTTGAGGAGCGATAAACGGCACACCAAAACTACTCGCGCAATGTCGCCTGAATCAACTGCAACCCGCTAAACATTGCGGTGTTGTCCATTCCTTTTTATGCGCGTCGTTTCAAAGCACGCCATTACGTATGTTCTCGTAGCACAAGAATACTTTGTTTAAAATGAAACAAACTCATTTTTACTCGATAGTTTTATTAAGAAAAGCACAGATCCCTGCTGTAGAAATTCCCATCGGACTAAACCAAATATTTTTTAAAACTTAACCATACTAAACCCGTCATGCGTAAGATTCTTCCCCGTCTAGCAGAAGAATTAACAAAATGAATGCACTTTTAATCTGCATGCACAGCGTCTATAAATGCTGATAAATGCTCGGGATCCATGTCGGGATAAATTCCGTGTCCCAAGTTTGCAATATATCTTTTCTTGCCAAACTTCTGTACCATAGCCTTCGCGCTGGTCGTAATGTCCTCCTATGAGCACACATTGATTACCAGTAACACGAAATTGAAAATTTACCTTCGAGCTGTATAGTCCACATGGATCGAAATTTCCTTGAAGTGTGATATTGGGGCCAACTGCATTCCTGGCAAGTTCCGGATCAATTGTCCAGTCTAGCCCAACAACCTGGTACCCAGACTCGGCCAAATCTTTCAACGCATAATGCGCTCCTTTGGCGAAAATTGTCTAAAAATAAATGGCAGTTGAAATAGAGAGGTTACAATTCAAACTACGCGAGTTACCATTGGAACATCAATTGCGAGATTTTCAAGACGACTGTGCACTCTGGTGGCAATATCTCGGATATACGGCAGTGAAAAGGTGGCGAACGTCTCCGGGCCGAGATGTTCAGCATGTGATTCGAAGAGTTGAAGCATCTGAATCATTGTAAAGTTTACTTCTAGACCTCGAATATAAAAAATAATAACGAAATACCTGGGCTCCAGACTGCACCTGAGCGACCATAAAATCCACTACACTATCAGTGATGACTTTTAATAATTGATGACTAGCTCCTTGGTCTCTGTATAGGAACGCTTTGGATGCTGCCATAGTTTTCGACCCGCCGCCTTCAATCATGTAACTCATCAGTGTCCACTAAAAACAGATCGTTTGCAATTTCGATATTTTCATTGTTCATATCGCTCTAATTACCGGTGCTCCAGCGAATCCGATTAGAGGAACTTTCCCTGCCAAGGTGTGTCTTGTGAGGTTGATGGCTTGCATTACATAACCGAGCTCTTTCTCTACGTCCACGGTCTTGTTCAGTTTTTCTATATCGCTGCTTTTTCGAATAGGATCATGGATAACAGGGCCCTAAAAACAAGAGGTAATAAGTTTCCATAAAATATTTTTTTTCTCGAGGACGTACAACAGCGGGTTGCATGGTTACTTCCATTCCAAGTGCTTGAGGAATGACAAGAATATCGGAAAATATGATGGATGCATCCAGTGGATACCGTCTAATGGGTTGTAATGTGACTTCACAAGCTGCTTCTGGTGTTCGGCACATGGTGAAAAAGTCATACTTCTCTCTCGTAGCTCTGAACTCTAAGAAGAACACGAAGATAATACCGAGAACTTCTAATTATATCCAAAATACCTGGTAAATAACGTCCGGCTTGCCGCATTACCCAGACTGGTACCACATCCACATCTTCACCCCTGGCTGCCCTTAAAATACGGTCATTTTTCAATTCAGGAAAATTCTATGAAGTAAATATTAGTAAGGCACTTCGTATTATAAGAATATATGCGAAACTTACGAGATTCATTTTGAAGAGAGGTAATTTGCTAGTGAACTTAGACAGTCGGTCTTCCTACCATATGCTTGGGGCTCTCGTACGGTTAATGTGTTACGGGCTAAAGGCGTCGGACGATATGTTTACCGTAATCTCGCGTGGTAATAGCAAGTGCTGCCCTGTAACGCATTGTTTGGAAACTAACTGAAGCGTTCTGTCTCTTTCGTGTCGCCCAGTTGCAACAACACCACGTGAGTAAATGCTTTCTGTGTCGAATTAAGTTTCCTACTCCTATATTTTTTTATGTGGCTAGAAAACATGGTTGACGACACGCCTAAAACTGAAGAGTTCCGTCCGGTTCCGAAGCGGAAGGCAGCCAAACGCAAAGCTGCTAATAGTAATGAGGAGCTAGGAGCTGTTGCTGATATGGACGTTACACCTACTACTAGTACAGAGGAAAGTACAGTAGTGACTTCGAAAGATACAGAGTCTGGCTCAGGTGCAATGGAAGTTGAAGACTCACAACCACGTCCTTCATTTCCACCTGCGAAACGTGAGAAATTGGGCGACAAAATAGAAGTTAGGAAAATCCCTGTTCCCGCCCATCGCTACACCCCATTAAAGGAGAGTTGGATGAAGATCTTCACTCCCGTTGTCGAGCATTTGCACATGCAAATCCGTTTCAATCTCAAAACCCGACAAGTCGAAATCCGTACTTGCCAATCCACAGACGATATTGCCAATCTTCAGAGAGCTGCCGACTTTGTCAAAGCGTTTATCTATGGCTTCAGTGTAGAAGATGCCTTGGCTTTGGTCCGACTTGATGATCTGTTTGTAGATTCGTTTGAAGTAAAAGACGTGAAATCCTCTCTAAAAGGAGATCACCTGTCTCGCGCAGTTGGTCGCTTAGCGGGTAAAGGCGGACGAACAAAGTTCACTATTGAGAACGTGACGAAGACGCGTATCGTTGTGGCAGATACGAAGATTCACATCCTTGGATCTTACCAGAACATTCAGCTGGCAAAACGAGCTATTTGCAATTTGATTCTTGGTAGTCCACCTTCCAAAGTGTACGGTAATTTGCGCGCTGTAGCAAGCCGAGCTGCTGAAAGGTTTTAAAGGTGTATAAATACAAATAAAAACAACTTAAAAACTTCATTTATTTCTTTGAACGCAGTTTGGTTTCATTTTTGGCTTTGCGTGAACAGAATAATCACTAGAATACATGGAAGAGGTAACATAGGAACGCAGAGAAACTTATTTAATTTCTCTGAACGCGGTTTGGTTTCATTTTTGGCACTTGGTGTGAACAGAAATCGCTTGAATACATGGAAGGCAGCATAGGAACAACATAGGAACGCATATAGGCAGTTATGGAAATCTGATTTCCAAAATGCAAGACAGGTATATAGTCAGAACAAGTAACCAATAAGGAACGAGAAACAAATGATTATAACGTTAGAACATAAACCGGTAACGAACGAATTAGTAAACGATTCAAATTAGCTTAAATAAATCGCAAGGTTTAATTTACTCATGTTTTCCGAGAGTTTCAAACTTGCCAACCATGTCGTCCACGAGTCCATCAAATTCATCACCACTGATGTCATCTTTTAGCGAATCTAATACAGATGAGCCCCTTTTTTGAGTGTTGCTGGTCCGCAAACTTTCCGCGCTCTTTCCGGTTAGCTTGGCAATAGTTGCTGCAACAAAACCCGTTCTAATATTGGCAAAAGGTACCCCAGACTTCGCGCCATTTTCGATTATAGAGATTTCCGTAGTCAAGCTAGAGTTATCGAGATCAATTAAATGCGGTGAAGTCCAAGGAGAGCTGCACGCGAGGAAGCTTGTTTTCTTGGTACCTTTCTTGGGGGTAGAACAGGAAGGCATAGGCTCTTTGGCAAAGGTAATCTTCTGTTGTGGAGGATACACATTATATTCGTAGGTATAGTTAAAAAAGAAAAGGATTTTACCTTAACAGCCGTGTTTGACTTGCGGGAAAGAGAAAATCGAGTTTGCTTTTTCGGTTTTCGTTTCGGAATCGCACCCGACGAATCATCCAAACGAGGGCCATGCCACTGAGGTCGTTCAAAGTCGGACAAACCTTCATGTAATTTTGGTGGTAAAGCAACAGCTTCACGTAACTCTGAAGGGAAGTTCGCGTAATAGTTTCGTGTCGCTCCTTGCGACAGACTTGGAATAACATCATTTGCAACCCATTTACTCGGAGTGTAATAAGAGTTGGGTTGCAGATAAGAACCCATGGCTTGCATATCATCCTTGCCGGTTTGGTGACTAGCAGGCTTAATGCCAGGGTCAATAGGGTTCAGAAAAAACCAGCGAAACTTCCTATTTATCGAAATAAGAAATATAATTACAAAATTCTATCCAACATAATTTATAACCCGAAAAAAAGAAACTGAAAAAGATTCGCAGCCTGCAGGATTCGAACCTGCGCGGGGAAACCCCATTGGATTTCAAGTCCAACGCCTTAACCACTCGGCCAAGACTGCTTGTTATCCGACTACCCCGCTGGCGTAGAAACCTCCCTACCTAGGTCTTGTTTTCAGAGGTTCTCCGATAGGCGCGTGGCAGTCCTCGCCCTCGTCAAACGTCTGATAAGGCGGTAGCATGCTGACACGGGAGTCTTCGGCCTCGTCAGAATTTTTTCCGGCGTCAAAGTCTCGGTAATTAACATCACTACGCGCATCCTTCCGATCCGTACTAAAAGACAAGGGAACGGTGAATTTCATATTTGAAAGCTTACAAGAGTCCCACTAAACAAGACGAGGTGGCCGAGTGGTTAAGGCGTTGGACTGCTAATCCAATGTGCTCTGCACGCATGGGTTCGAATCCCATCCTCGTCGAACTCTTTTTTTGCACTTTTTTATTCAAGACTAAACTTCCGTCTCCCGTCGTAACTTAAATTAAGTATTAAAATAAGCTAGGTGTTGGAGTTTTTTTTTTTTAACTAAAAGGTACGTGTGTATTAAGTAGCATATAATAATAGGTTTGAGTCGAAAATAAAATTAGTCTAAATGTTGATCAGAATTATATTCTCCCATAACTATTAAATAAATGCTATCACGAATCAAAAGTCTTTTGAGTACGACAATATTGTGTTTAGGCAATGCTAATTAACCTTTGTTGTGGGCCTGACTACAACAATCTGTATATCCTGGGGTGAAGGATATCTGCTGGTATATACTGGGGCAAGAGAAGGTGAAATTAAATCAAGTAGTTTAAAGCTAAAACTAGCTTTAAAGCTTCAATTGTAAAATAAGATATTAGGATTCAAGTTTAATAGCATATGAGAAAGATATATTACTCTAACTGAGAGTAAAAAGAGTATAAAAAAGTGCCCTGGGTGAGACTCGAACTCACGGCCTTGAGATTATGAGACTCACGCGCTGCCTACTGCGCTACCAAGGCATACTGCGATAGCCCTCAGGGAAGATTATAATGAATCTGCTTACCTTAACGACATGCCGACTTGATTACCATCAATGGGATTTCGAGTAATTGCATCGTCGATACGAGCTCCATAAACTGCGTTGCCAGGTGGATTACGATAAATATGCGTGTCGATTTTGATAGTCTGACAAATATCCGAATCGGACTCTGTTTCGCTATCCGACATTGAAATCTGAGCTTCTTCGTACTTCGTCAAGTTCTTACGGGACTGAACGTCTGGGACAAAAGAAGTACTGTTTTGTTTCTTCATCCGCATTTTTACTTCGTCAAACGACAAGGGTCTCTTGGTCTTCTCTTCTTTAAGATTCAGGCTATCAAAGTTGAGCGAGTCTTTCTGCTTAGCTCGCAGCGAATCCGCGGTTTGCAAGCGCAACATTAACATAATCTCTTGCAAATCGATGTCCTGGCGATCATGGACATCAGGTTTCAACCCTATCTTTAGTACGGAAGAAATATGGGTAGGCAATCCATATTTAGTGTTCAAAGAAGGGGCATATTTCAAGTCATTGTCCCACTGAGCGGATATCTGGCTAGACGATTTGGGGTACCAGGGCACTTTCACGAGAAACGCTTCCCAGATAATGCAGCAAAAAGCGTAAATATCAGATTTACACGTGGGCCATTCGCCACGTAGCAGCTCAGGAGCCATCCAAGGCGTGCAGCTTTCCCAATGACAAGTGGGGGCCATTCGATAGACTTTACGTAAGTCATCATCTTTGGCAGATAATGTTTCAAAACAGCCAAGTTTAGCGCGCTGGGGGCTTACCAGATGAATAGCATGGGAAGTCAGGCTGCAGTGCAAAAAACCCTGATCATGGAGAAATTGGATGGCTTCACAGCTTTGCTGCAAAATCTGCAGCTTCCTGAATACGGACATATTGGCTCCCATGATGTGCAAACGGTGGTAAAAAGAGCCTTGCTGAACAGGTTCGTAGACGGGCATGGGCATGAATACGTCCGCGTCCGCACAAACTCCAAGCAATGTTAAAATCCCGGGATGCCTAACTTGGCTAATGCGCTGGATTTCTTGGATAATAACATCGGCGTAGCAAGATTCGCGTGCTTTACGAACAGTAACAGGACTATGGAGCCAAAGCCGAGGAGTCATATCCGAGACAGTACCGCAACGATACGAAATAGGGCGACTAGGGAAATGGACCAGATCATCACTGGTTAAACTGTCAAAATCGACGAGGGTGAAGGCAGAAATCATAGGAACAACCCCAAAGCAGGCAGCGCTTTTACCATTGGCATAGAAAAACTAGAAACATATGTTAATTAGTAAACAGGACCAAGCAGAGATGAAAGGAAAAGTGCATTTTACCTTTCCAAAACCAGTAGCCTGAACTCGAATCAAGGGACCAGCAACGTCAGTATGCTCAGAAAAACAGCATGGATTGCTGGTGAATGTCTTACGAATGCGAGATGGCAGTTTGAGAGGAACGGAATCATACCTAAAAATGCATTTAAATATTGAAAGATGAAAGGGAATTTCAAATAAATTATAAAAAAAAATTACGGTAATTTTTTTTTTATCTAAAATGGAAAGGAACTTCTTATTAAACTTTTAAGAAAAAGTCTCCCCGACGGGGAATCGAACCCCGGTCTCCCGCGTGACAGGCGGGGATACTCACCACTATACTATCGAGGACATGTTCAGTACTTGCTTACGACAAAACACAAAAGAAATCTTACCATTTCTGGTCGATGAGATCTTGCCGACTTTCATCAGGATTAACCGAGTCTTCGTGTTTCGCAGCATCATAGTAGTTGTCAATAGCATTTAGTACGGAAATACGGCGTTCCGGATTAGTTTGGAGTATAGCCCACTCCCTGTAATGACAAAAATAATCCAAACTAAGGCTGTTTCTTTTTTACACAGAGACAATGCTGACAATACGTATGGTGCGAATGAATAATGTTCCCGCCAAACTCGTATTACTGGAAGGGTTAAGAATACATTTAAACCAGATTTATAACGTGTCTTAGAGAAAGCCATTCTAATTCCTCAAAGAAGAAATTAAGAAAATACTTCGGGATGCGTTTGAACCATCGACTAAAGGGATATCAATCATTATCTCGCATACAGTAGGCCACCGCACTATCAACTGAGCTCCCAGAGGATGCAAAAGAAAAGCGAATAAAATAAAGACCTTGGTAAGCGACCGTGTTGATCGTGAAGGCGTAAATCGCCGCCTGCGCTGATCAGAGCAGCCAAAACGCGCGGATTGCCGGCATAGCAAGCAGCATGGACAGGCGTACAACCGATGGACACACAACGACGGTTAGGGTCGGCATTCCAGCGCAAAAGAAAAATGCACATTTCTAAACGTCCAAGATACGCTGCACAAAATAACGGAGACTGGTCTAACTTGTTAGCAATATCAACAGGGACGCCTGAGAGTAAAGTTCTATATAAGCAAGAAATAACGATTGAATAGATACGAAATTACCGGATTTTAGAAGTGTCATCAAAGTTTTGAACTTATCTCGAAGTACAGCTCGATGCACTCGATCAACTGTTGCTTGACTATCAGTCTTTGGCGTTCCCAAAGGAACAGGAGCATTTCGGCAAGAAGACATCGCCAAAGAAATGAAAAAAACTGCTTAAATCTCTCGTAACATATATTCACCACGTGCAAATACGCTCGGTACCCGTAACGGCGACCGTTGGACAGAAAAGCGCGAAGAAATGTAAACAATGGAGCAAGCCGCAAGGGGAGCACGCGGGATTTCAAACAAATATTGTATTTTAAAAAAAGAACGGCACCGAAAAGTCGTGATCGCAATGTAACATTAGGCAATTTATTGATTCCAGTGGACTGAAAAAACGACAATATAATCCCAGAACTAGGCAATGCACTTCAATAGAAAATAACGTATTAATCAGCATCATGTTTATAAAATGAAAACACCCCTACACCACAAGTTTCTTTTAACGGAATTGAACAGGGCTAATACGCAAGCCAATACACTCCTTGCCAACCTGTGCTACTGTACACACTTTGCAAACCTGACTTTTGTACGTTGGCAAATAAGACGCGGCGCAAAGAGGGCACTTTTCTTCAGGTTTTCCTCTATAGATGGGCTTGTAGGATTCTGCACAAACCGCGAATGGATTATGTTCATCGTACGTTAGCGGAACTTCATCAACATTTGTCTTTTCACATGCCTACATGTAAGAAAATTGATAAATATTTCCGAATTTAAAGCCAGACGATTCAACAAACCTGAAGTATCTTCCTAGTCTGTACTGCAACTTCTGGTCGGGGCCCTAGTTCAAGCAATTTCCGGGCGAACGAACCAGCCGTCTTGAAATTCCTCAGCTTGAAAAACAAGTTAAGGGCCGTTCGAAGTGTTAGGATTTGATGCACGGGCTGCAAATGACAATGCGTAAAGTACGCAGCCATTTCGCATATTCGTTTTTGTTCCTCCAACGAACTCTTGGGTAAGTCTTTACGCACATTCTCCATCGACAAACCCACAATATACTCCCGGCAAATTCCCAAAAGCTCTTGAGCTTCCGAAACTTCTTGTTTGGTGTCTACTACTAGTAATGGCACGCTAAGCAGCAAGGAGCGGAATTTGTCTACAGCTTCCGCAAACTTCCCTGCGGTAGTCAATTGGTAACAAATCTAGAACAGCAATTATTCAAACTGAATATTAACACGCGCTTGTTGCAAAGAGAAATTTACTTGTAGCCGCTGAACCAAATCACTCAGCTTGACGCCTACGGCTGGTACAGCATTTTTGGGCGTCGAATCCTTCCAGTTCCTTTGAGGATATCCATGCAAAGAAGGTAAAGCAGGTAAGCCAGAATACGAAGTGCGGGATCGGGTCCACGCAGCCAAAAACAAGGTTTTGAGTGGCTCGAAGTTGACCACGCCGATCTGGTCATGGAGTAATCGGAATGCAGATTCCCAGGCTCCAGCTACAGCGTGATCTGCAGGCAAACTGGAATGCGCAGCCCACTGTTGCGTAGGAGAGAGGCCTTTCGTTGGAGCCACGTAATAGCCTTCTGATCCATCGCCAATGGCACTTGCATGTTCCAGATCAGCTGGCAATTCCAAATCTTCATCTCCAACGTCCCATCCACCGCCTACAGAAACCGAAATTGAAACGCCAAAGTTTTCCGAGAAATAAGCATAACGAAAAGGACAATTTTACCTTCGCCACCCAAATCATGGGCACCCTCTGCACTAGGTTCACCGCCTTCTTCGTCCAACTGCAGGTCAGCATCAGCGCCCCATCCATCAGCAGCTTCTTCTTCAGCTTCAGCTCCCACGAAGGCAGTGGCAGAAGTCTTTCCTTTCGCAGCCATCGCGCTATCAAAAAAGCCTTTGGACACCGTTAGCAACGGCCAGTTGCTTTCCGTTTGACTAAGAGGAGGTGGTGGCATGAGTAGTGTAGCATTGGGATTGGGCTCAGGGACAATTTGGCCAGCAGCTTCCAACTGTTCCTTCAAAGCTTCTGATTCTTCAGTCAAGCCATGAGTGGCAGCCATTAGATAGGCCAAACTCAATTGCCCACAAGATTTCAAGACCTTCACGCGTTCGGGGATATCTCCTAGCAATAGTGCGCTTTGGTACTGTCCTGAAGTGTCTTTGCGAATTTCTGCAATCTTCATCATTTTCCGCAGTTTCTCCAAATTGCCCGTAATCAGATACAAGAAGGAGAGTTTGCTGAAATTCTTGGTACGTTGGTAAGCCATCTCCACCACTTGGTGATTGCCCTGTAAAAGCGCAGCTTCTCCCAAACGTTCCCAGCATGCTTTATCATCCAATGCACGAGCAGCTTCCAAAGCAACCTATACAAAAATAATTACAAACTAAAACTATTACACCTATAAATTATGAACGTACCTCCAAGTTTCCACATTCCAAGGCTAAAGCCAATCTTGTCTTTTCATCACGAACGAAATGAAGGGCTACTTCAGGATAACCCTTTTGCTGCAAATAAGCAATGATGGATTGTCCCACGAGTTTGGCATGGCGAACCATATGCAAAACTTCTTCGTAGCGTCTCTGTACCAAAGCCAACTTGAAACAGTACTCAGTGGGATCAATCTGGAGCAATCTGGGCCTCGATTCACGGTCGAGGCAATAAACCGACTTGCCCTTGACGCGAGTGAGGTACAACGGCAACTCCAATGTGCGAATAATTCCATGATCGCCGTTCGTTAAAGCGTATTTAATATGGTTGCTAGTGGTGTACAAGAACACACCGATATCTTCCCAGGTTCCGGATTTGAGGCGCGAGTTCTCCTGAATGGTGCACAAAGTCTCCAGGCGCTTGTTGCACAAGATCAATACATGTTTTCCCATCATGGCTACCAAATTCATATCAGCGGACCAAATGACTTGTCGGCATTTGGCCAACTTGACTTGTCCCAGGGCACGCTTTTGCTGAATGTCGTACAAGGTCACGCCCTCTGTGTCTCGCAATAATAACATTCCAGTACCAGCATAGAATATTTCATCGCAAGTTGGTGGAGTCAATTTCTTTGATACTTCGTTCTTCTGATTCTTGACTACCAACTACGTAGACAAAAAATTCACATGAATGAAAGATTCTTTATGTGGAGAAAAAATCTTGGTTGAAGATATACTTACAGCATTTGTACGATCCAAGACGGCAAATCTGTTCCTAGCTACCCAAACTGCACTCACGCCAGAAGATCTTTTGCTCTCTCCCTCGGGTACCGACGAACCATCGTTATCTCCAGGCAAGGTATATAGCTCATAGCAACTGTTCTCCGCGTTGGAAGTCCGTGTCACCAATAGAACTGCGTTCTCAGCAGGATTATAAGACAAACTAAGAAAAGCATGTTCAGATACTTGCTCACAGTAACAACTAAATCAGATTACCTGTAAACGGGAGAACGAGAACCACCTCGGAGTTGCATGACAGCTATATCCTTAGAAGTGGTCAAGTCCAAGCGCCTTAATGTCCTCTCTTTAACGTAGTAGAGCAAGTTGCCGTTCAGTGCATACGCAGGGCGCTCCCGTTCTAGCTTGAAGATCACCATGCCACTATCATGGCCGGCAGCAAACAGATTGAGAGTAGGATGCGCGGCCATAACCCAGAAACGGTCATGCTCACTAAAGTTTAACATAACTTATGATTAGTTTAATTCAAGGAGAGGTGACGGTAGCGGTTAAGTTCATACCGACGGAATGTATGCAAACACGTGCGTTTGGTCATATCCCATACACGGATGCTTTTGTCCTCTGAATTGGATAGAATGAACTCTTGTCTAGGGTGAAACAAGCAGCAAGACACGTTGTTGTAATGCCCTCGACAGGTGTCAACTTCCCAAGCCTAAAGACAAACACCTTCGTTAGAGAAAAACTAAAAAGATTTACATGTAATATAAACCTTTGATTCGTTCATCCGCCATAGCTTAATTTGCCTATCGTCGGCGCCGGACACAAGCAACGGCAGAGTAGGATGGAAAGCGGCCCAGTTAACACCTCTATCATGGCCCTCAAGGACATGCCTTACAATGGCATCTGCCTGGCCGAATAGGTCGGTTGATCCCGAATTCCTCAAATGCTCATCAATACCGCCCATGCCCATGCCGGGAGCTACGTTCTTCTTGCGTAAGCCAGAAATATCCCATACTCGGACAGTTTGATCCAAAGAAGCCGAAACAACTAAGTCTTCAGAAGGATGGAATTGCGCACACATGACATAGTGATTGTGGCCGGTTAAGACGGAAACACAATTGCGGCTTTGCCAGTTCCATATCCTTATGGTCTGATCATCAGACGCGCTCAAAATCCAGGGGTACTCGTGATGGAACACTGTAGTACGAATGTAATCCAAGTGACCCAGGAGGGTAAAAAGGCAGCGCTTTTGCTTGTAGTTCCATACCTAGCAAAGCAGAGAATTACAAACAAAATAGGAAGTTGTAGATAGGCATAACGAATGTTTCGGTACTTTAATTTTGTAGTCGTCTCCTCCAGAAACAAACAATGGTTGTTGGCTATGGAAACATACGCCTCGTACGGGTCCATCATGTTCATCAAACTTCTCGAGCAAAGCACACATACGGAAATCCCATAATTGAATAACTCCACTGTGAAGACTACGAAAAAGAAAAGAAGACAAATCATCACGTCAGTCGTATTCCAAACACAACGCACAAGGGCGGGTGTTGTAATAAATTTTGTAAAAACTAAGTCAGTACCTTGAAAGAACCCATGGCCGTTTTGGATGAAATGATAGGCCCTTAACTCGGGCTGATTTAGTTTCAAATTTTGTTAACATTTTCCCGGCTTTATCAGTTTTCTGAGAGATTTTTTACTCGTCAATCTCCTCCTCCGGCCACGTCCTCAACAACAAGACAGGTGCTGCTTGGGTGTCGATAGAACTCGAAATGCGATGCGCTCAACACGAAATGGTAAAACGCGAAATGATCAAGCGTAACTGTCCGATCGAAATCCCGCGACACGGTAAAATGCGACAGAGATAAATTGAGAAAAACTTGGGACAAATTGTATACTAAATTTTCAATAATAGTTAAAATAATATTCAAAAATCTCTCTCGGGCAAGAAGAACCTTTCATGCATTATTTAAATTAAAGTGGTAAAGCTTGCTTTCAATTGGCAGGAATCCAATCAAATGAGCCTAAAGCGAAGAAAGATAAGTGAAATAAATATGATGTTCAAGCGTTAATTCCTACCAAATTCGCTTTTACTTATTGCTATTATTCTAGTTACAGAGTTTAATTTCCCATATATAATATAAAAGGAACCGAAAGGCATGTATTATATAAGCAAAAGTTCGTCATTATTTTTTATTATTGCGTATTTCATAAAACTCCCTCCTCTTAGTCTCCCAGTTCAACGTCCTCACTTGGGCATCATTCACATTTTTCGTGTCATTCATGCAATTCATGCTTTGCCTTCTTCTTTATCCTTTACTTCTATATAGTCATTCGTACGCATACAACCTGTCTAATTGTGTAGGCCAATAATCCACCTTTGATTCAGGCAATCGATTTTTCTTTCAGTTTACGCACAGATGGAATTCTCTTCGTTCTGTTATTGTGAATTGCCCTTCATTCACTAAATGAAGTCGATCATTGTCTTGTTTTTCGAACCACATCTGATTAACTAACAAGGGGATCAAGGGCGTTTGGCGAAAAGGAATATACATTATCGAAGGTTTTTCAAATTAACGGCAATAACTCCGTATGCTTCCATGCAGGGATGGGTAACGGAAAGAGAAACAGAAAAAAATAACGCAAACACCACAATTATATTTTATTCTGGCGAGGCTACGGAAACGGCAAATTTATTGTTTAAATAAGCGAAACTAAAATAGGAATAGAAAATGAATTATTTATACCGGTAACTAAAACGGAAACGTTATTCTTGGGAGGCAATATAACGCTATTTCAAAATATCGAAAAGTTCGAGATGCGTTATACTAGGTTAATCCAATGTTAACGTTAATGTTTACGAAAAACTTATATGGCAATCGAATTTGCAACGCGTTCAACGATCGGCAATATCATTGGCAATTTGCGTTCGTGTTTGGCAACTGGGCATCCTTTGAACTATAACTCTCTAATGCATATCGCGCTATCTAATAGGCTACCATAGTATTCTATGTTGTTGCCCCATTGTATTATCGTTTTTAAGGTTACCCATCTTAACCGCAAATGTCCGATTTGTCGTGTTTTCTCAAAAGTGTTTAAGTTAAAACAAATTTTCAATTTTCTTGTTCAATTTTCCGTTGTTAAGAGTACGTACAGTAAAAGTGAAACTTTAAATGCGGATTTTCGACCTGAGTGTCTTGTTTCAAATTTCGGTTTACAACATTTATTACGCGGGTGTGTTTAACAAGTAAGGAACATTTACTACCAATTCTTTAGCTCATCTAGAATTTTCAGTAGAATGGGATTACCTCCTAAAGCTTCGACTTCTAGCCGTGCACCAGCATCCAATTCACACAAAGTTTGCCTCGTGTAATCAAGAGATCCAAATTTCTCTAGTAGTGTTACACAATACTTCTTAACGTCAACGTCTCTTGTACGTTGCCGTAGGATATCTATGCAAACATGAATAAATAAATTTGTTTGCTATATTAATAAGTTAATAAACTTACTTATGATGCGTTTATCGTCAGGTTTACTTCGGATGGCATGTATAACGGGAAAGCTAAATTTGCCTTCAGTTAGATCATCGCAAAAGCTCTTGTTATCCGCATACTAGAATAATATGAAAATTACAGTGCCGTCAAACCCAAAGAAAACCAACTTACTTCCTGCAGTCGGAGGTTCGCGTAATCATCTCTGATTTGGAAGTACAGGCCTAATAGCGCCATCAATTTGGACAAATCACTGGTATTCGTACTAAACAGTTGCATGAGCTTCACAGCTAAGCCAAATAATCCACCGGTTTCTGAATTATGACAACCATTAGAGGAATTGTCAGCTTGATTTTAACTTTTTTTTTTTTTACTTTTGATGATCATTTCTTTGTAGTCCTCTTCAGTGGGGCAAATAAAACTATCCCTCCAATAAATCTCCATGCCTTGACCACGATGAAGCTCTAGGAGCTGTTCACAGAAAACGCTTGTGGCCTATTTCAACATTATATATGACATACCGGATTAGCTACGTTACAAAAATATAATTACCATAGGGTGGCCGAGCTCAAGAGTTTTCTCCAACCCGAGAAAATATACATAATTTGCAGAATTAATCGTACTAGCTACGCCATAGATGGCATGCGCTACTGGAATGCCTCTTCGTAAGGTGGAATTATCCTCTATATCATCAATCCTACCACACATACTGAATTTTAGCTTCGTGAAAAAAAAGTTTCGAGATTTATACTTACAAAAGACTAGCATTGTGCAACATTTGGACAATAGTTGAAATCAAGTTTAACTTATCTTCGGGAATATTGAGCCAGTTATTGAAAGCTAAAGCTAGCTTAGCTCTAACCATTTTTCCAGGAACGCCCAATATATATGTGAAAGGTTGGGTTAAGATCTATAAATGTACAAGAATAGGCAGTTACTAACGCGTAGCAATGTAACAAAGATCCCAAATTACCTCATCTAAAGCATGACTTCCTCGTCTGCTGTATGGCGTTAGTGTATCATCTTGACTCATCGTTAAGATAAGGAACTGCTTCACCAACACAGGAAATCAATACAAATCCGGCTTATACACTGATGAGCAACCGAAGCAGCGTAGGCCGAAACGCTATCAGCAACGGCTAAAAGTCAAAACTGTATGTTAACAAACGGTATCTTTTTAACTTTAAGTATCTTAAGAAAATCCTGAAATTCCTAACACACTGGATCGTACGTGAGCAGTAAGAGTAACTGACCTGCTAGTTAGAGCAAAGCACAGGTGTACATGGGAGCCGGGATTACAAGAGATTTCCCCTTTCCTAAGGTTAGTAGCATGCTACTTCTCTTTCACTCGCGCTTACTCATCCAGCTGACACAAACAATGCAATACACGGAAGAGGGCGTAAGGGTATTTTGCTCCATTATCACGCGAGGCTATGTGTACCCACAGTACCGCCTCTCCTTTGATCGTCAATGCAGCCAAAGGCGCCTGCGTCATTGCCATTCGGCAATTTATTCGTCATCGCCATTGCCATTGCCACTCAGTTTAGAGAGGTACGGGGTTGTAAATATCCCGTGGCAGAATTATACAACAATTTAAGTATACTATAAATAGGATTTTAATTTTTAGACATTCTGTTATATTTATTGCTCCAAAAGATCAATTGAAACATCCTATACAACTGCAGCTTTGCTTTTTGGTTCATTAATATTTCCTATCTATACGTTCCAAAATTTTTCACTTGCCAGTGGAAAGGAGAAACTTGACACTATATCGTTTCCCGATTCGGCAATATGGAAAACGAGATTTAGAGGTGGGCATTTGCAGTGCCGGATTTAGGGACCCAGGGTCCCTAGGCAGTTCACAGAGTCGGGTCCCCCAGCCAAAACAGAGCCCAAACCACAACCTCCGTCAAGCCATTCCGTGACTGAGACTGAGGACCGATTGAATTTGACTGGGAGTGTGCACCAAGCTTAAGGGATGTCTTGAGATTTCAAATTACGAAGCTTCGTGAAAAAGTCAAACTTTTCACTGAAAATTCTCGTAAGCAGAGCCAGCACGTCTCGAAGGATCGAAGGTACCGACTTTCCTTAAATATTCTAGGTATCGCTGAACTTGATCGGTCCTTGGTAAAATATGTTACCAAGGACCGATAAAGTTCAGCGAACATACCCAGTTCGATTCTCACGTATTGCAGAGATTGCTCGCATTTTTAAAGGGCAATAGCCACCAAAAAACAACTTTGTCTTATAAAAAGGAGTAAAAAATCTAGTTTCCAGTTTTATGTGT
>RJJA01000095.1:358-133158 GCA_003724045.1 Lepidurus arcticus
AAAAAAACAAAGAACGATAACTTTTAGTAGAAGTCGACGAGCACACCCGTTCTTTCTCAGTTGCTGTGTTTGTATGAAATGAACGTCAAGTGAATTTAGTGGAATTTTGTTTCAAAAGATGGCTCAGATATCCAAAATTGTCCAACCTACCCCGTGTCCAAGGTGCCCCGGTCGCCCCTATTGACCGCATCGTTGGTAAGCTACGAAAGTAGGGTTGTTATTTGCCATTAGATGGCGTTAACGTGCGCACATTTCCGTGCTAAGAAACTATGGGGTAGCCCGAGGGTGTTTCGTATATTCAGCTTGATTGCATGCAATATTGACCTCTGATCTCTGTGTAGTTTGCCTATAGCTACGCTAATCAATACCCTTTTATACCTGTTCTAAGCCAGTTCTTATTAAAAACTTTATTTAGCTGGTATACATTATTATTGTTATCCTTTAATCTGGCACGCAGTCCATCATAAGAGGAGTTCTGTACGAGTCTGGCACAAGGCTTGTTCCAGGTGCTGTAGATGAGAAACCAGACGTCCAGAGTTTCCCGAAAATAAATATTTATCAGATGACATCATTCCCGAGTTGATTTTTCAGTTAATCCTTAGTCTGCTTGTTCTCCACATTCTCTGAAAAGTAAGGGGGATCGTTAATGCCCTCTTAATCAAAATGACAGTTTATGAAACGACAAAAAGGTTTCCAAGTTTGACATATAGTTTGATGTCGCTTTAAAGTTTGTAAGTGATGTATGAATTCGGCTTGTTTCCGCCGATTGATAACCGATAAAACCTCGAGCTAGTCACTTTAATCCATCATAATCATCTGGGACTGAAAATAGCGGTGTGCGGGTAGCGCGACAATGCCATGTAAATTTTAATCAGGCTTTAGCGATCCACAGACACGGAAAGGTTTTCTACCCTTTGGCAAGATTTATGATATGACGGGATAGTTTCGATCATCGTGTGGCCCTCAGGTATTTTTTCCCTGCAAGTGAAAATGAATCCGGGTAGACATATTTGGTTTCAAAACCCGACTAGGATTTATTTAGATATAACCTATTCACTCCTGATGCCTTAAAATTCTCCGCTCTTGGGTTTGAGGAGTGATGCACTTGAATGGCGCTGGTGTATTGGCTCAAATTTTGTTAACTAACCCCTTGCACTTGAGGCGTCTATTGATCAGTTTGGCTCCCCTATGTATTTATGTAACGCAAGCACACGTTCTTCGAAGGCAAAAACGTCACTCAGTCATCCATTTCTCCGGAATCGTCCCTTTTTTAGTGCTACTAGCAGTTTGCAATTTATTTAACGGAGCAAAACAATTTAATTACAAGGACGATATTACACGTTTGATTCCATCCAACATTGGCTAGCAAATTAAATGCGTTAAGCACATTCAGTGCAAGACTTCCTGTTCACTCCTGCATAATACTTCTCCGTATTCGACGCTTTGTCTTTCTTTTCGTACTCCCTTTTTCCTACGCTGAGCATTTGATATGAGGTGGGCGGGTTCAAGTTCAAGTGAATGTGCCAGCGATTGAGCATTAGGGCGGAAAAAAAGAAAAACAAGGTTGTGGTTACGGACGTTCTTTGGCTCCGGAACGTGCTTATAGCTGATGACGTAGCGTCGTACTGTCCCGGGATGCGTGAAATAAGCCCGTCCAGTCACGACGGTCCGCGAGTTACTCGAACCAGTCCCGTTTCGCCTTTCGTCTGGGCCGCTGCTCCTACGGACGAAGAACGTACATTTTTGTTTTAATGCGCTGTGGCATTGCACATATGACTAGTGCTGTCCATTTAAACCAGCGGAGTCTACATGACAAATATCATTGACGGGTTACTCAATTTGTAGAGTAAAGGCAAGTTCATTGTGTCGCAATCTTAAAACATAAATTATGCGCTCTCCGTGCGCCGTTCGTGTTTATTGCAATTTATTGGGCTAATTTCAAGAAAAAGTTACTGCGGGTTACAAAAACTGGTTTAACTGGTTGTGGGCAAGACTTGACACAGCTACAAAATTATCCTCTTCGATTTCGTGTGAGGTTCTGCTAATTCCAGTGTTTGCGGCACAAGACTGCCGGCGCATGAAGTCAAGTTCAATTGCATAATTACCACTATAGATTGTATCTATATAGTACTCGTAACCCTGTTGATGCGGACGGACTTACGCCAACTTCCTTACAGGTCCAGTCTGGCGTACTAAAGTTCCCCTCACGATCTTGCGTAGACATCACGGCCGAGATCGGTATCCCACAAGTTTTCTTGACTACGAAAGCAGTTGGTACGTTGACTCGATTCCACTTGCAACGTATCAGAGATCCAGTGAGGAAAGAAAAGTGACTTTGTGCTGTAGGCAGGTTTACTAGTAACGAAAAGTGAGCATTTGTTGTGGTATGTGGTGCAGACACTTTCACGTGCAATTGCGTTCACGGTTTTAGAGCAATTCCTTGTTCATTCTGTTACCCGTAAAGCCAGCGGTTTTTAGTATCGGCCCCCAAAGGACTCGGTGCAGGAGACACATGTGTCATTGTAGGTTCGTAGACGTAGTCCTGGCTATTAAAGTGTTTTCTTTGACGGTAGAGAGGAAATGGACGAGTGAAGAGAAACTGAAAAGCTCATGTGACAGCCTTTGCAGCCAGCTGTATCGTTAGGCTTGTTATGATCTGTTTCCAAGATAAAATCTCATGCTTTCGTTCAAGATGATGTGTACTACGTTCTGGAAATGTGTAAGGAATGTGCAGCTTAACCACAGGTTATTGTTACTTAACCAATCATGAACGCGTAAAACAACCCTGGAACTAACCCATTTGAACCACACACAAATGGCCTCGATGCAGTGCGAGTGCGAATGGATACCGCGACGAGTGTCGTGACTAAAAGCCAGTTAGGCCATGGGACAAACCATGTGCTATTTTGGCACCAAAGAACGTACGTATTCTTAGCCTCTTGTGTTCGTTTCCTTTCGTGTGCTTTGACATTGAAAGCTCGGGGGAGCTCAAGTTCCCTCCTTTTCTCTTGAATTTAACCCTGATGTGTTCTCCATAACACCGATTATTGGCTTGCCCCATGGAAAGCCTACAAGACCTCTCGTTGTTGGTTATAGGACTATGCCTAAGTGCAAGCGTGGGAGAGTAAAAGGAAAGAAAAAGTTTATAAACCGTATCAGTGGGTGTCGGTCCCCGTTCCGTTCCTATAATATCATCCAGCTCAGCCGAAACCGTCGACTTTGCTGTGCAAAGGCAGGAAGGACAAAAATCAATAGCCAGCTCCTTTCCACGCTGTGTATTTTTCCTTCTCACGGGGGGATTTGCGTCTTGTTTGGCATACATAAGGCGAACAAAACTGAGCAAAGATGCAATTGGACTAAATTGCCCTTATCTAGCCTTCTATTGGAAACCCCTCGAGTTTTCCAAGCTGTAATGCAACATACTAAAAACACTTGGCTCCAACAGATACGGACCCATGCTTCGGGTTAATCTAATCTGTCCTTATACGTGACAGTAATTCCTTTTAGTTAGGTTAGGTTGATCATGGGAGAGATTGTGACTGGAGATAAAAAGCCTCGTTTGTTAAACAAATGGATGCTCGCTGGCTGTTTATTTTCCTCGTAGTTGGGACTGAAGTCAAGAGCAAAAATTGCTGTAGGCCAAAGCTAGGTTTCGGACATGAAATGAACAATAGCGGCTATAGACTACATCTGCTGCGTTTCTTTCCGCTAGCTTAACAACCTGCCCTTGGTCAGTGGGTGTTTTCTTTATTATCTTGTATTTTTCTCCCCGGGTAAATTGAGGCAGAAACTCTTTGGAGGTCGACTTTAAGATACAATTGTGTTGAGATGACAACTCAGGGGCGTAATGGCTTATCGACAATACGCCTAAGGCCTTTCTTCTTGTTTGGTTGGCTTTCACGAATGCCTATGCCTATATGTAGGCAATGTAAACGGCTATATTACCGTTAGGGTCATTGAATAGTCCGTAAAAGGCAATAAGTGTCAGATGATTGTTCTGTGAGCAGAAAACGTAAACAGTGGCATGTTTACGAGTTGATCAAAACAGTTTCATTTTGGACTGTTGTGGGCGGTCTTGTTTATTTTTTTTAGTTTAGTTTTAGTTTTTAGTTTTTTTAGTTAGTTTTTTAGTTTAGTTTATTTCAGTATATTACAATTTATCGAACGTAGAGTTTTACCAAGAAGTGGTGCATAATTTCGGCTTGGTTTTTATTTAGGCAGTGCATTGCTGCTAACTCAAGTTTCGTTTCATTTTATTGTATTTTTCTAGCATGGGAGTTTTGTTCTCACGCTGTTGATACCCGTAAGTCTTGAGCAGGGATTTTGTAGACGTTTTCCTTAACCTTCTTGCGATTATGAACCACAACTTTGTGATAGTATATTATAGCGAGTGCAGGATAGATAAATCAGAAACTGCTTGATTTACTGAACCCTGCTTTGGCGGATGTTCACTTCCTCGCGCCATTATCAAAGTTGAATATCTTGGCAACGCGCACATGTTATAGTGTTGAAACAGGTTTGCGAGGCTCCAATAGTTCTACGATACTCAACCCAACCCATGGCTTGCTTCTGTTTATGGGTTTGAGCATTCGGCAAAAAACAAGCCCGGTGTTTCACACAGCATGTTAACTGGCGAGGCGTTAGAACAGCCTACCAGTAACCTTACTGCAAGGTTGTTGGATACGCAGGTCTTCAATCTAAAGCAAGATTTTAGTTTACAGGCCTAAAGCAAGAACGTTGTAGGTTGGATGGCCTGTAATGAGGTTGCTGGCGTAGGCCTCTAAAATGAAACTGTACTACAAAGAATCGAGCGGTTCAAGGCACAGTGAGACGTTTTAGCACATTAAGGCTCCAGGATATCTTAGCTTATTTATGCGAAACAGTCACAGATGGCACTGACGTTTGTTATTGTTTTGCGGCGAAAGCCTTACGTAAGAGAATAAAAAAGAAAAATATAGCTAATTGCCGGCAAAGTTATTTCTACGCTTGTTTAGCTTCTGAAAAGTACGACTTGCCACGACAGTTTGCTGTAGCAGCACACCATCCTAAATCAAATCGCCGAACTTTCGGAACAAGATTTCTCTAAAACGGCTTGCGAGAGCAATTTATTTGAAAGCAATCTAAAACAAAAGTTTCTTTTGTTGGCAGCTAGTGCACAACCAGAGGACAGATTTTTAGTTCATGCATTTCTCATAGCTGCAAACTTCATTTGCATATTTCTAATTTATTACTCATTGAAAAACAAATATGCATTGATTATGCACTACCTGTTATCAAGCTCAACTTTACCGTCAAAGATGTTTTTCACGAAATTTAATGGTTTTCTCGAAAAGTTGTTCCGAAATTCCCCATGCTAACCGCCTATCCCGAGCTAAGGTATAGGGAGCCTTAATGATATACTAAGACTGAAATGTTAGTATTTCATTGAAAAGGTGTTTAAAGATACGTGAGAAAAAGTTAAGGAAAACCTAGCCTGAACCACAGAAACGTAATTTTAAAAAATCTTAAAATTAGGCAGTAAATAAGATCGTGCGCGGTGTTGCAAGGCCAATTCTACTCCTTTTCCAAGTTATAGTAGCCTCGTGGGATGTAACCACTATTGGTTCAGAAGGACTTGAAAAGCTCACCAAGCGTATAAAGATCTCCCATTTTCAGTTTTAGAAAGTATTTTCTGACGAGCTGCCTCAAAGCTAACACCTTGCCCTCGATATTTGAGATTTGACGTAAACAGTGTAGGGCGATATAAAAGCTGTGTTTTAGAGTTTTCTTTCGTAAACAAATCTCTGTTCTGTTGGCGTTCCTTGTTGTCGTCAGGAAATCGCCCCAAGTTTTTGTTACAGTGGAGGCGTGAGCAACTGTCCTTGTTTTTGTCAGTGCATATTATACCTTAACGCGCAGAAGATCTTTTAGCAAGGCTAGTGGCCGAGCACAGTTGTTTGATACAAAACGCAAAGAGAACTAACTTCCAAAATCTTTGTATTGTTAATAGGTGTTGTCGTGCAACGGGACGATTTTCGTAATTCACCAGGAGACGGCATGAGGAAGGAACCGAATATATATGACCGGGCGGAAAGGGAGCGCTTGGAATGCGACTCCGAACGACGCCGTGACAAGGAGCTCAATCGCGATTTCAGTGATTGTAGTGAGGAGCGAGATCGATGGATTTATGATCCAGAATGGGCCAGAGTGGAAGCTTGGCTCGATGAGCACCCCGACTTTACTTTGGATTACTTCCTGCGGTAACTAATTGTACTTTGCTTATCATTTGTAGTGCATTGTGAAAATGTGTTTCGTTGTCGTGTTTTCCGGAATTTCTGTTACAAATTTTAACTTTAAGCGTGTAGTAAAACACTGAAAACTGTCAGCTGTCTGATGTATAGCTCTTGCATAAGATAATAACCGCGAAATGAATCACCGGGCTTTGACACGTGACGTCATTGTCCACCACAACTGTAATCCCACGTCTTTTGACAATTTGTATACGAATGTCATTTTCTATGGAAATCGCAGGTTCTACGTTAGTTGTTTGGGGAACTATAGGTGATGACGAGATGAAGTATACAAATCGCCCAAGACCGCGGGAGAAGCACTTAAACTAACATATCTTCAATGTAAAGATTTCAGGGCAATACCAGTAAGCTTTTATGGATCGCGGCTCTAAACGACGAGAAACCGGTACAATAGGGAAAACGATTGGGAAAAATGTATCCTCCAGCATTGCAGTCTCATGCAATGACGCCTAACTATTATTTGTACAAATGTGCACGTGAGGTACCCTTGAAACAGCCCCTTTTTCTTGGAGGAAGCGGACTGAAAACAGTGCCTGCATAACATGCCAGCGCCCGTTTCTATTGTATAAATATATTATATACCGGTTTACGAATATGTACTGATAGATCCCATGGGGTAAATCACAAGAACGAGGGACAGAGCCTGCAGCTACTACGGACCCGTATAATTATCGAAAGCATTTACTATGCACTAGATGGAAGAGTTTGTTTTTGTTTACGTGAGTGTAAAGCTAAATGTCTTTCTTCATTGTGCATGCGTTATGCCTACGGTCGTGTATGCTTACGGTTGCTTGTAGTCCTTCTAAGGAAGTAACAAGAGTACAAAATATTCTAGCTTATATCGTAAACAAAAGAGGTTTGATCGTAACATGCGAAAGAGAACTTGTAAAAATGGGATGGGGAAAATTATGGTCTCTGTTAAACGATCTCGTTACTGTGTATAGGAAGGGCTCACGGCAAATGGTGGACGCTTGGCTGGTATCACACGCACTACCGCAATCAACTTCAGCAATATCAACGTCCGGATCTTCCACGGTTACGTCCGCCGCCGCCGGATTGGGTGGCCTAGGCCATGGTTCATTTGATTCCAATACCAACGAAATGGATACAGTGTCTCAAAGTATGCAACCTGGCTGTAGCCTTTCGCGCAGTAACTCGGGTGCAGCGACCCCTGTCCGTAAAATTTCAGCTCATGAATTCGAAAAAGGCGGACTGTTGAGACCTTTAGTAACCACGATTGATGGCACGCCCACGTTCCTGAGTCCACCGGATGCGGATGAGATGGTGGTCAGCGGGCATGTTGTGAAAACCCAGCGCAGATCACGGACGGAATTGAAAGCTTTGGATGAAAAAGAACTCATTTTCGAACTCGTCAAAGATATTTGCAACGATTTGGATGTGCGCAGTCTTTGTCATAAAATCTTACAAGTAAGGCACTATTGGCGAAGCGCTTCAAAGAATGGAAATAGCTTAAGATATGCAATGGGGGTGTAATGAAGTTAGTGTGACTGCGTGCTTTAGAGGAATTTTCATATCAAGAACTTGTTCCTTTTCACACGTCCGTGGTCTTTTCTCGTTTCTTAGAACGTCAGTATTCTCACCAATGCAGATCGGTGTTCTTTATTCTTGGTCCAAGGGGAGAAAGGTTCCGAGAATCGGTGCTTCGTTTCGAAGCTCTTTGATGTCTGTTCGCAATCAACCTTGGAAGAGATGGAAAAGAAAGAGGAAATTCGGATCCCCTGGGGATCAGGAATTGTGGGCTATGTCGCCGAAAACGGAGAATCTGTCAATATTCCAGACGCTTATCAAGCAAGTGAAATTTCCTCGTTTCGTTTTTTAAATAATAATTTTTCTTAATTCCACAAGCTCCCTGTTTATAATCCAATTTCTTTTCCGTTTCTTTTGTGTGTTTTGGCAGGATAAAAGGTTTAACCATGACATTGACATGATGACCGGGTACAAGACACGTACCATGTTATGTATGCCCATTAAAGATTCCGCTGGGGAAGTAATCGGCGTCGCCCAAGTAAGGAAACCCGGCAAACGCTTCTTTTATTTGACTTTTCTGTGAAAGCCCTAACTAAGTTGAAGGCGCAAAAGAACTTGTGTGGTGCCACTAAGCTGTATCTGCGCTAGGGATCAATAGTGCCTACTAGACCCTGACATGAAAGCAATAAAAGGAGTTACTAATGAGTTCTGGATTTTGCCGCAGGTAATCAACAAACATGGGGTCGGATCACCACCTTTTACGGACCACGATAGTGTGGTGTTCGCCAGCTACTTGCAGTTCTGTGGTATTGGCCTAAAAAATGCTCAGTTGTATGAGCGCAGTCAGTTGGAAGTGAAGCGGAACCAAGTACGAAGTAGATAATTTAAAAGTCCCAAGTACATCAACAAATCAATCTCTTTCCCTCAAGGTGATGTTGGACTTGGCCCGGATGATTTTTGAAGAGCAGAGCACCATTGATCTAATGGTTTACCGTATCTTGACGCATACCCAATCTTTGATTCAGTGTCAACGGTGTCAAGTGTTGTTAGTCCACGAAGCTTCGACGCTTTCTTTCTCCCGTGTTTTTGATTTCGAAGCCAATGATCTCAGAGATGTTTCAGACATCAAAGAACAGTAAGCTTGACCTTTAAAAAAAAGTTTATAAAACATGTTTATTATCTTTTCACTTCAGTTCATCCTACGACAGTCGGTTCCCTGTAAACGTTGGAATCACTGGCCATGTGGCCACTACAGGCGAAGTAAGTGATTCCGACTTTCTTCGGACTTGAGCATGTATAAATTGAGACATTGCGAAAACTTTTTGTATTTTGTTTTATATCGGCATAAAGCGATGTTATTACGCACTCAACCCCATTCAAAAGGTCGTGTTTCGGTTTATGGTTTGGGTAGTTTGCTGCAGCATAAAAACTTTATAGTTTAAACTCTCAAAAATGCGTTGTAAATAACGGGTCATTTTTCAAGCATCCTGCTTAGCATTGATATTGTGCCAGTCATTGGTCGTGCTGATTGATACCGGAATTCAACTCACGAACTCTTGCCATTTTTTATTTTGTTCAAGATGACTGCGCATTCAGTTTAGTACTACTATACTGTGGAGTAACAGAGTTGGATCCTCAAATGTAGATTCTATACTATTCTTGTTTTCCTTTTTCATTTGTTAGCCAATTAAAATGGGCATTAAAGATTATCCCTCTTGACTTTTATTTTCAAACAAAGACTTGTCTAAGAAAAGCCACGTTTAGTTAATGATGGTCGCCTGCTTGCAAGCTGTGTATTTCCCAGCTTTGTGCAGGGTTTTAAACTTGTAGAAAAGAAGATTGCGGTTCTTTATTTTTCATCTAGAATTAGAGGATCCACTTTCTGTTTCGTATTGGGGTTTTATACTCGCATAGCTTAATTTTTAGAAAATTAATTTACAACTGGTTAGGTTATTATGGATTTCCGACACTATAATGACCCTGGCAAACCTTCTTCCAATTTTAGATTGTAAACATCGTGGATGCTTACAAAGACCTTCGTTTTGATCCAAGTGTGGATGATAACACGGATTTCCGGCACAAGACTATTCTCTCTATGCCAATCAAGAATTCGCTGTTCCAAATTATTGGAGTCATTACAGTAACCTTTTGTTGTACGGCCATTCCTTTGATTAAAGCTTAGTAAAATTTAGCTCGTGAACAAATTCAACGACTTGCCCTTTACCAAAAACGATGAAAACTTTGTCGAAGCCTTTGCTATTTTCTGCGGCATGGGACTCTACAATACCAACATGTAATCTTCTAACTTATGATTAATTCAGGAAAGTATGGCTAAAAGGATTTTTTTAAAGGTACGAGAAAGCTGTAGTGGCCATGGCTAAGCAAAGAGTTACCCTAGAAGTCCTCAGTTATCACGCTACGGCGCCTTTGGAAGAAGCCTTGAAACTCAAAGTAATGTGGAGTTTATTGATAAACAGAAACTCTATATTCTTTCTGTTGTGATTAGAAGGTTTCAATTCCGTCTTCAAAAGCGTATCGTTTGCATGATTTCCGCTTTAACGACTTCAGCTTGGAAGACGACGAAACCTTAAAAGTAAGTAATCGTGGCCCGTATCTCTTTGTCTTAAAAATAGCCTGCAAGTGGGTTTTAATTGATGGTGGACTTTTTTTTTTGCTTAGGCTTGTATCAGAATGTTTTTGGATTTGGATTTGATTGAACGTTTTCACATTGAATACGGTGTGCTATGCCGGTGGCTACTTAGCGTGAAAAAGAATTATCGGAAAGTGACCTATCATAATTGGAGACATGCTTTCAATGTGGGACAAATGATGTTCGCTCTTGTCACGGTGAGTGAAAAAGAAGTCAGAAAAAATGGATTTTATTTGTGTACCGTTGGAATTTTCACAGGGAACGCAATGGTGGAAAGCCTTGGGGGAAATTGAGGTTTTAGCTCTAATCATGGCTTGCCTTTGTCACGATCTCGATCACCGTGGCACTAACAATTCCTTTCAAATTAAGTATGGTCTTTTTTTTTTAGTAGCTAGTGTTTCTGTAGCCAGTTCTTTTGCATTCTCTCCACATAGAGCTTCCTCGCCATTGGCACAGCTCTACACTACATCTACAATGGAGCGGCATCACTTTGACCAGTGCTTAATGATACTCAGCAGTCAAGTATGGGAAACACGAATTCACAAACAAACAAAAAAGTTGTTGTTATAAATTTGGCAACTTTACGCTATATAGGGATGCCAGATTCTCAGCAACGTCACGTCTCAAGAGTATACTCGCATTATAAAACTCCTTGAAGAGGCTATTCTGAGCACAGATTTGGCAGTCTACTTCAGGTAAGCCAGAAATAACGGAAAAGTGGACACACAATGAGAGAGGGGAATAAAAAGTGGTCAGATGCGAAGTCACGATGTAATTGACGGTAATACTCTAGGAAACGAGGGGCGTTTTTTCAACTGGTGTCGAGCAAAACCTATAATTGGTGGGACGATAGTCACCGGGAATTACTCCGCGGAATGATGATGACTGCCTGTGATGTTGCGGCTATAACGAAGCCGTGGGAAATTCAGTGGAAGGTAGTTCCCGTAAATTGCAAAGCCCGTTTGTTCTTAACCCGTAAAATTGGCATCCTTTTTCTCCTTATTTTGGGGGTCTCTGTAGGTGGCTGACCTGGTTGCCGCCGAGTTTTTTGAGCAAGGAGACATCGAGAGGCAAGAACTGAATATAACGCCTATAGTAATTTAGTATATTGATAAAATGAAGAATGTACTAACATGATTTCCCTATAAAGGACATGATGAATAGGGAGAAAAAGGATCAGCTACCTGTCATGCAAGTCAGTTTTATTGATTCAATATGCCTTCCTATCTACGAGGTAAAAGTGTCTTCGAAATTAAATCAACTTTCATTGAATCAAATGCTAATTTGGTTCTTCTGTTTGGAAAACAGGCCTTTGGCTCGGTTTCGGATAAATTAGTTCCTTTACTTAATGGAGTTCGTGTCAACCGTACGAACTGGCAAAAGTTAATAGAAGCTCAAAACGGGCACGACGAAGAGGATTCATAACCTGATTCCTCCCCATGTAAATAGTCATTTTGCCGAATTTAGAGTCAACTGTACTACCTGCGAGGGTCGTCGTCTCTTTATGTCTACCAAGGCTCAAACATGAATTTGGAAAACCTAACAAGATGCAGTAATCTGGACTGTAAAGACTGCCTCCCTCTAGAATATCACACCGTCACAGCACAAATTCTCAGCAAATACCTCAACCATATGTTAACAAAGCAAATTTGGTTGTACTACTCTTTCCGTAGAAGCGAGTTCCCCGGCATGTACTGGGCTATTGCTGCTTCGATTAAATATTATCAAGTCACAAAGAAGTTTTCCGAAACTAGCGTAGACCCTGTGTTTATTCCTTAAATGTATTACACATTAATAAATTATGCGGAGGATGTAGAGGAGAATAAGAGTGTAATCGGAATGTATCCTAACTAATCCTTAGTCGGTGCATACATATTTCATTTTGAACTTTAACTTACTAGAAACAAGCTAAAAGAGATACTTTTTGAAACCCTTGGTTTCGTAAATCTTAGATACAATCAAGAAAATTCGACGCAGTTATAGGCCTCGCTCACAGCGCTCAAACGGAACTTAACGGTAGGCATTGAGTCCATTTAGTTTGTAAAATGGGGAAGTGTAAGCAATAAAGTAACTTGTGAAGACGAATGACGAACGAAGCGATGCACTGAAAATGTCAAATAATTACTCGTTAGGCAGAGGATGCCAGCGTTGGATGTGTTCGCAAGGCCGTGTTAGCATATCGTTCCAGTGAGCTTGTCCTCTCCCTCGGGCAAACATAAACGATCCCAATACAAGCCTGCCAAGGATTATGTCTGTGGAAAAAATACACGATTATCCCCGCTCATGAAAAATTGTAGGCCCTCTAATGTACCTTTGTTGTCAGCCTGGTGCACAGCTAATGATATATTGCTTGTATCCAAATTCGATGGTTCCAAACGAAAATGGAAACTTTCGTTGTAACACGGCTCATGGGAACGCCGTATAATGGCCGTGCGTTTGGTTTTCACTGCTTTAGTTTGATTGTACAGCGTCAATCGTACATAAGTGTCAGGCGTGAAAGTACTTGGAGCCTTGGGTGGAACTTATGTGTTAGTTTGAGTACTCAGAAATAAAGCGTCTCAGAGAACCAGCCACTTCTAATAAGTTTACCTTGATATTCCTAGCTTGAAGTATCGTGACTGTGAGTCGATCCAATTTGGGGTAGTAGCACAAAGACACGTGTAGTTCCCCTTGTGTATTTCCCATAACAGCCGCATCCTTACTTAAGTCTTCGGTGAGAACTTGCTGCGAGTAAACATGAGAGAGCCATTAGTTAATTGCTTATACAATTATTCATAAACGCATTGGGTATTCCTAAAACCTGACCCGTGTGAGAGAAATGCTGTTAGCGATTACGTCCATATCATCATTTCCTGCAACAACTATCTCCCCTTGCGTCCAAGTCCAACATGCGTACATTCATTGCGCGTCCTGGCAACGGCATGTACGAATATAATTAACCGAAGTGAGCAAATGAGGAAGCACATCGATTTCTGCCGTCTGCTTCCAGGGCAACACCTTTTTTCTGTGGGTATAGCCTGCGTGCTTCTTCAGTCTTTATTCCTCGGTCTCATACTTCCCGAGTGTTTGTTGCTTTTCTTTATTACAAAGAAAAAAGTCCGATCCTGCTGAGAAAGCAACAAGTTGATTTCCTTGCAATAGTCCGATGACAAACAATGTGTAACTTTATTAAAGAACCGAAGCTCCTGCGCAATCCTCTTGTTACTTTGCCGGGCATTTTGTGCGATACACCGAAAGCTTTGTATCCTATGAACTCTACTTTCACAGAACCCAAGAGTTTCGTTTTACTTTTTTCTTGTTTCCATTATGGTATTTATAATATAATATAATAACACAAAATAACAAGGAGAACAAAAGCCTTACTTGTTTACCGGTATCCAAGATAATTCCTTTAAGTGGATACAACAGATGTCCGACCGCTTGGCGTTTACGGTGTCTCCCTTGATCCACCACTGTGAGCTTGATAGTTTGTTCCGACAATTCCTTGGAGCCTCTCTAACAAATTTTATACAGTGGAAATTCTAGAATAAATTTGGTTCACCTGCTATAAAAGCAACTTACATGGAACCCGAAAACTTCGTTGAAAATGGGATTACAGGTCTTGCGCTGCGTACTAGTCTGCTGATAACGTCTTTCGCTAGGCAACAGTGTTATCCTGTTATCAACCGGAAGCATATGAAAGGCCATAAGAAGAGCAAAGATGACGGTAAGAAGGATGCATTTCCAGTTAGGTACCATATAAAACATGCTCTTCACATCTTTTAATCCCCACTACTTAAGATTGAAGCACGACGGAAAAAGCTGACCCAGACAGACGAAAATAGACAATGGACTCTTTCTGTTCAAACCACAGCCAAACTTATAACCCTTGACATTATAAGCCCTTTCAACATGAACAGGATTATATCATTCTGATAATACACGCGTAAAAAGTCCCCCGTGTAGCGCTCCATCGATCTCGCCAGAGCAGCTAGCAATTTTGTTCTTAAAAGTGGAACTACCGTTAAAACCCTTGCTATATAGCTCACTATGAACAAGTGATCCGAAATAGCCCGGAAAACCAAATGTCTCTCAAAAGCTGTATATTCATGCATAACTGCAAATATTTTCAGAAAACGTTTAGCTAGGGTTTAACTACGTTTAGCTAGAAACGTATTCAATTTTCAAACGTATAGCTAATAAACTACGTTTGAAAATTGGATGTGATTTGTTATAATCAAGGTATGCAATTAAAGCTTACCTGACCAATGGGTCACATGAATTCGGCGTGTCCTTGTCTCGCTGAGGCAGATTCCGTATTTGTATTATAGTGATCTGCAACTTTTCTTGGTCTCTGTCGTAACTAAGACTGAACCAGACGCGACCCAGATGTCCTTCTGGATACTGCGCAGTGTCTTCTTCTGGAACTAACGGACTTTTATACAATTCAGGGTTGATAGTACCCAAACTACTGCTCCTGGCGTCTGTTCAAAGATTTTAAGGCTCAAGTTAAATAGCCCTGGACTGATGTTTACCTTGTTGTTGAACAGCACTCGGTGGTGACAATGGCGGTGAAGTAGGATCTTCTTTAGGAGATGGCGAGGGTGATCTTGAATTTGGGGAAGGAGTACGGGTTCTGTAAAGAGACAGTAAAGACGGGAAGGCCGAGTGACACATTGAAGGCGAAGGCGACAACAATGGGGAGGATGGAGCCGACAGGTTGGCCATGGGACAAAGCAACGGCGAAGACGATCTTGACGTCGTGGGGAAAAGAAAAGCCGATGAAAAACTTCGAAGACGTCCAGGATCGGGCGATCTGGGAAGCAACGACGCATTATCTTTTTTGTTGCCGTTGTTGCTGTCATTGCTAGTATTGTGACAAGCACCATCAAGGTTTAGTTGCCTTCGAATGACTGGAGGGGTCATCGGTGGTGGTAAGGTGAATTCAATTTCACGAGCCCTGTTGGAGTTCCAAGAATGAATTTTGTAAACCTCAATCGTGTACACCGACGCTTGTCTGCAGAGGGAAGTTACCACATACATTGGACAATGTATCAGTACAGTATAAGTACCATATTAGACTTCCTCGATGGACAAAAATAAATATTAAAATCTTATACCCATCCTTATTAGAATTGGATGAAATCATATTCCTTGAGTCCTGCATACGAGCTTATATGTATTCATTTTTTAAAGCTTATTTATCATGAGTCGATTTAAAGAGGTTTCCTTTTATAGCTCAAGCTCAAATCCGCCTGTTCTTTTCTATCCCAAGATAAGTACCTCTAACCAATTTAATAGACAATGTCTTAGTTTCGGGTCCATAACGAAGTCTCTGATCTTCGCTTCTATTCTTATTCTTTCTTTCTAGGTGTATATTATTCGCGAATGCTAAGCTTGAGCTCCGTCGGGCTTCCAGATCGACAAAAGTTAGTACTGCTCCTAAAGATCTATCCGCGCGCTTTGTAAAACACATTAAATGGCCATAATATATTGATATAGCTCAAGTAATTACCATAATTAGTCTCCAACTTGCAACGTCACTGTAGCAAATTATACATAATTGTGTAGCGGATGCTTAACTTTATGGGAAATGCAATTAACTACAAGGGAGAAGCAATTATCTAAATAAGCTCCGAGTGTAAATTGGATTATAAATTTCACAAAAGTACAAATACTTACAATTACTATGAACATTTATTTTAACAACAGATTTTGCGCTTACCCGAGTGGCAAGATAAGCCTTTGTTGGTAGGGACGCGTGCCTGGGGTACGGGACATGGTGTCGGAATCCTGTAGCACGTCTCGGTTAGGAAAACACCAGTATTGCTTCGTTATTCTAAGGGTCACCAGCGAAAACAAATTATTTGAACAGTCGAATCGTCAAAAGTCAAACATTCATTGGATCTTGACGAAACTAACGACGGAGTCTCAGGTAATATCGCGACTCGACTGCTTATTGCATCCCATCGGCACCTTGTTGCGTTGCTGAAATACGCTCTGTAAGAGAAGGGTTCGGAGTGCGCGCACTGTGCGCTCTGGAAGCTTAACGTAGAATTCGTGTTCTTTTTTGTTTGGGTTAAAACTACGTAAAAGCAATAGTTTAGAGCACATATATCGACCCTTGTTTGGAAACGGACCCTAAATACTGTATACTTCGTTGAAGTTTCTGGGTTTTTTTGCTTCTATTATGTAACATGAGCTAATAACGTGAACGAGTCAGTCGAAAACTGATATCTGTGCTTGTATTTGGATTTCCACTTAAATTGTCTCTACCCTGGACTTTGCTGTTCATAGCAACGCTTTAACTCATTGTACCAAGTTTCTTAGCATACCTAATCGGATGAAAATTCTTTAGGAATAACTGGACCAGAAAGTTTAAGAACCGAATGGGCAGCATTTTCTTATTCTAACAATCCTGGATTGGCGATCCAATGTCACGACTAAATCCTGTTGGTGGTCACGGGTGTTTTTTGCCGAGCTTTGAGCTAAACGATCCACTAGGGCCAATAAAGCACGCACGAGGCCCGTGCCAGTTTTGGCGCTTGTTTCAAAAAACAGGGCACCAACCTCCTGCAAAAAAATAATAATAAAAAAAATGTATGGATTGTTTTAATCTTTAATTGTCGTCCTTTAATCACATTGCCTTCGTTTCGCTAGTCCTAATTCCCAATTATCGCTGTATCCCACAATTGCAAGCAAAACATTTCATTTCCTCGTACAAGGAAGCGGGATTGAAAATCAATGCCGACAGAAGTGCCGCATGTGCCACGAAATTCGTTGTGACAGAAACTAAGATAAAAACGTGTGTTAATACAAGGGCACCACAAATAAACAGCAAAAAGCTTCACGACAAACCCCAATAACTAAATTAAGCAATCCTGACTTTATCATTTTTAGCCACAATTAAGTTTTAGACCATTATCTTACCGACGAACGAAGCAGGTTTTGCCCACTCCGGAATCCCCGATAACGACAACTTTGAACGTCTTTTGTATTACAGGCACTGGTTTGGTTAAAAGGGTCTTCTTGCATCGATCAGATCTTTCGTCAGCCCTGTTCTTGATTATAAACGACGCCAGTAAAGCTTCGGTTTCCTCATTATTAATGGTGTGACGTGTATCGGGATAGTACTTGTTGCTTTCCTTGGAGGAGTAAAAGCCTGTTTTTTCTGCGACCGTGCTAGTGCCGAGGAGACTTGGTTTTGATGGGTTTCGCGTCGGTAATTACCGCACGAGGCGAATAGAAAGGTCCGCCTGTATGTAGTCTGATGCCATTATCGCTGCGCGTAGTTGCGGTGGTTGAAACATTGACATTCCTCTCAGTTCTAAAATTAGTGCTTTTGCCCGTTTCGCAGTAATCGTTGCTAGCGACGGGACTCCCTTTAGGCGGTGGCATTTGCGTCAAGGAGCTCCATGCATTGCAGGCTTCAGCGGCTCGAATCGCGTTTGGATTGCTTAGTTGAATTTGGTAGTCGTTGCCAGGTAGCGTTACCCTTTCTGCATCTTCGTTGCTAGGCTGAACGCACTGCTCTTTCAAGCCTTGTTTGACAACCTCTGAAAAAGAGGATTTTCCCAAACACATGGATAATTCGTTGTGGAGACTTAACGAAAGTGTTTCCTGGCCCTAAGTAATCACACTAATGTCAACAACCCAAGGGATGAGAGACAAAAGGCATTTGGGAATTTACTTGATATTCGAGAGCTACCTTTAGATATTGCGTCTCCATTATGTTCGTCACGTTTCCATTGCTAATTATAGCAAAAATTCCGTTTGGATTTACGATGCTTATACCGAAAAAAGTTATTAATTCATAATTTTTTTAAAAAGCGTATTTTACTTCGTCTCTCGCTTGTCAAAATTCCGAGTCCTGGCGGACAGCTGCCATAAGTCTTTTACATCAGAGAGCATAGTGTTAATAGAACGCAGAAGTGACAGTTGGGCTATCAGACCTTGAGCGTTATGAAGCTAATTTCTTTCGTTACCACGTTATAAGATTAAATTAATTACTTTCCCTTTCTGGAATGATATTGTCGCTGACGCTTGAAGCAGCACGAACTCGTTGTCGGCCTTTTCCTGATATGGAATAATGCGGTTGTTGCGTAGATGAGTTCACTTTGCACAACAATAGCTTCGTATTCTCTAGTTGATGCTCTAACTAGCCTGAGCGATATAAACAGAGTTTGTGTGAGAGAAATTCGTTGAATAAAAGTCATTGGTTGTTCGTTTTATGTAAATTGAAGAGAAGCAACTTATTAAAAATAACGTTATGGAGCAAAAGAACACTCAAGGTTGTTCATGTTAAAAAGCTCTTCTCCTGTCTTCCGTAGTGTTCCGTAGTAATGAAATCTTCGAGGAGAAATAAAACGGGTCCCATTAAATTACGATCCTATAGAAAGTGTAAGTTTTAGAGTGCTATTTTTGTTCATATTTTCGGTTATGATTATCCTGCTAATATCCTGCTAATGTACTAGCTTTTGTCATTTTTTTCCTCTTCATCTATTATTAAATTTCTTAGTTCATTTTAGTAACTTTGTTGGTAGGCTACTTGAGTTCTTGCACTGACTGGTGAAATTTATAAGCCAATAAATACACGAGATCACTGAAAAGAAAGAGAACTTGGTAATTACTCTAAAGCATCAGCAGCACCAATTACCATGGGAAATGGTTTTCTACGTATTATTTATCAGGATAATAGGCCACGCTTTGCGCATAACACTTGTTTGGCGAAAGGGCTATTCAAATAAATTGATTGCTCCATAATTAATTAAAGTAAGAAGCCAGATACCTTGTTTTGTCGAACCTATAGAAAACGTTTTCCATCACTTTTGAACCTGTCTTTTTATAATCGATCACGTAAAAGGATACTGCAAATGCGAGGATTATTCGGACGAGTTTACCCTAGTTTTTGACAGACGGTAGTTTTTTTCTTTGCCTTGTTCATAACCGGTTCGGACGTTGTGTAAAACTTGTTGAAGATTTTCAACTTGGGAGGACAGCTCATGGAGCTCAGAGTCTTTTCTTCTCAGCTCGGCACGAAGTTCTCGGATTACGTCTTGTTCTTTAGTACGTGCCTAATCACCACACCATCAGAAATGAATAATTTATCCAGAATGGTAACGAAGGTAAAACTACGGGAGGGAGGTAAATAATAAAGGTTGCTGTATGCGTACTTCTCTAGTGGAAGTTTCATTACGTAGTTTTATGTGTGGCTCCATCTCTTCGATGAGCCGTTCCACCTGAATCAACAAAGATATTAGGCCTGTTATCCCTTTGGTAGGATAGAAAAACAACGTCGAATATTACGTGAGCTTTGTAAATCTCCCTTTTAGATTGCCAATATTCTTCCAGTATATGCTTTTCTTTTTCTTTGCTACGTATTTTCTTGAAAATGCGTCCTAATAGTTCTTCAAACAGATTTCTTGCAATTCCGTCTCCTTGGCGGAAATGACGCCATACAGTTTTTATCGTATCTTCCCTAAAGTATTTATTTTACCAGGTAAGTTTATCCGTGCATAAGACTAAATACGGAAAAATTACTCATCTGGGCAATTTAACTCGTGCAACAACTTTTGAAGTTCTTCTTCATAATGCCTTTCAGAAAGGTAAAAGTGATCTACTTCAACAAATTAAATTTACAGATTTCTGAATTAATTAATTGAACAATATAGCGTCAGTTTACCTTCGTGGCATACGTTAAGTGAACCATCTTTATCTTTCCGGCTTTCCATGCAGTGTCCTAAAGTAATTGGCTAATTAGTTGTACACAGGTAATTTGTCTTGGTAAAAAAATATTGTAAATTTGCCCTACGGAGTCCTATTGCGAATTCTTCAACCGTCAAAAATCCGTTGCTTTCTGCGTCCAGCGAATCAAAGACTAGTTCTAGTTCATCAGAACTAAAATCTAGCTCGTTTTGCAGCCGCTAAAATTTCAAGGGGTAGAAGCTATGAATATGAAGCACATGAATTTTAGAACAGTATACTTGCATGTCTCGCTTGATTATGAAGCCTTTGTTTTCCTTGTCGCACAAGGCGAACAACTCTTCCGCGCGGACTGGCATCGCTTCAAATGGAACAGATTGTGGTTTACACAAAATACGAATTAATTAACTGGATGAACGATGAAGTCGCTAATGTTGCAATGCCCTTGGTCTCTGAAAGACGCAAGACAGAGATGTATCGCACTATACTTTCACTACAGGGCGGACGCACTTTATGTTTTGTAAGTTGGCGGTCCTTGAAACTGCTTATCACATCTCTTGCCTGGTCGTCTACATGCCTCTTTGCTCAGGCTTAAGTTTAAACAGGTGTTATGAGGTGACTAAAAGCACAAGTAAATATCTTAGAAAACCAAATAGGTACTTGTATTGCCGATAATAAAGTTATGGGAAGACATTCAGTTCAAACGAAGTAACGATAATTTTTTTTCAAAAATATTGGTTTTGCGAAACTGGGTAATTCGAAGAATAACTTAACTGGAGCGTTACCCTTCATATGAAAATAATTTAACGAAAGCCGAGCCGGTATGCCATTTTTTTCTCATCCGGAGCAGTGATATTTCAAACCGCTGGAAAATTCCAATTTCGTCTTCTAGTTTTCCTACTCGCATTGGGGTTTTGGGCACCAAGTGATTATCACAAGTATGTCGATTCGCCTGTGGAGGAATGCGAATTAAAGCAGCCTGCTTTATGCACGAAAGGTCTCAAACTCAATGATTCAAAAACTCATTCCTTTACTCGTAATGTCCAGTCTTTAGCCAACCGATACTGTTACAAATACGAAAGGCAGTATTACAACTAGTTATTTCAAGTGAAGTCAGCAAGTCTGTCCCTTTGTAATGGAAAACGATAGCAATTCCCTTTTTAATTCACGAAAAAAATCAATAATAATAATTCCGTAAATCATCTCCATACGC
The DNA here is from genome assembly GCA_003724045.1 of Lepidurus arcticus. Lineage (NCBI taxonomy): Eukaryota > Metazoa > Arthropoda > Branchiopoda > Notostraca > Triopsidae > Lepidurus > Lepidurus arcticus. The sequence continues at coordinate 21,681 of RJJA01000095.1, forward strand.
AATGCTAAGAACAAGCCTCGGGAAACAAAGGAGATCATGCAAAGAGGCACGCCCGGCCAAAAAAGATCAAAATTCTGTCACCGTAAATGCGCGAAGGTTGTATATATAGACCAGAAACTAAACTGCAGACAGAATTTCTCCAAAATTAAAACGAAAGGGAAAAAAATAAGAATTAAGCAACACTTTTCTGGGCTAATTTCTTAGTCTAACAAAATTCGCGCCCTAACAACGGCATGAAAGGAAGCCAAATTTAACGTTTCCATAAATCTTTTAGATACATAAAAAAAGTCAGTTTGATTTTTTTTTCTTAAGTCAACAAATCTGGTTCGTACATAGAAGAATATGTTGAGAGCGATTGATGGGGGCGAAGTTAAAATTTCGGCATCTCAGTCGTCATTTTAGAATGCACTGCGCAGAATTAAAAGAAGTCTAAACCCACGCCACCGGATTGAATGTGTTCCATTTCGTATTCAATAGTGTAAAAGGGTTCGAGACACACAAAAAGTTCCCCTCAAGTTCAGGCCAAATTTCAATTTGGCAAAACCAAGATATCAAGGAAGGCCTCTTTTTAGTCAAAGGATGGATGATGATGAAGCCCAGTAGTCGAGGAAGGAGGAGAACTTTCGGATAGAAGACGATAGCTTCCTAGGAGTTCCATTATCACAGTCCCATAAAAAAGAAAACATGAAGTAAAACTAAGAAACGGGTTTCCCCACCTTTTTCTTAAGAAATTGACTCCAAAAGTACCAAAAACTTGTATAAAGCCATGCATTTCGAAAGCCAAAACAAAGCATTGCAAGAAACACACCACATGCTACGTCCCAGTCCAGCATTGCGTAAGCCCCGCCCATACGCCTAAAGCTTGCTCAGGAATATTGTTAAGGTGGCACAGATCTATTTTGTCATTGTGTGGGTTCCAAATGAAGGGTAGAAGATAATTAAAGTTGACTAATTACCCATTTTCCACGGTTTGGTTTTGTGGTCCTCGGAACCGTCTTCGGCATCGTCATCGTCCGACTCGGACGAAGCCGATTCGGAACTATCGCGCCGCGTTTGCTTATCCGGATTTGCGGTTTGCCCACCATCTTGCTTCCAACATATCGCGCCATGGATATTTGGTTGGGAAGGTGATAACCTAGTTCTTTGCGTTTTTGGAGCACCTCCTCCACCGTTCATGCAGCAAGAGTTTACGAAACTGGGATCAGCATTTATGTTAGAGATTGCGACAGGCGTTGTTGAATTTCTTTGCAAGGAAGTGGCCTTTGATGTCCTGCGTTCCGGTTTGGAAAACACGAGCGTCATCTGAAAAACGACAGGACGATTGGGTAAGAGAAAACGTTTAGATAGGCTGAAATTACGCAATGTCTAAATGTCTAAAAAAATACCTTAAAATCCTTGCCAAAAATTTTGTCATTTCTATCCTTATGTGCGGAATCTATTTCATTCTTGGTGAGAGTTAATACTAGACGCTTGGATGTCGAGTCTCTGTTCAAAGTAGTTAGTGAAGAAGACCTAAAATATAAGTTAGATTAGTTTAAAAACAAATTCGGATTTTTCTTTTTAGAATATACTTTGACTGGTTTAGATTTGTACTATGAGTGCCAGGTTTTGGACTCCCGGCGGCACTGGAACTTGAATGTGTTTGTGCTGAAGTATGACGAATGCGTTGAGTTAATGTGTTTCCTTTATGTTTGTCCGTAATTGAAACGTCCAAGAACAACGAACTCAGAGTAGAAACCCTATTTCTAGCAGCAGATGATGACAGACCGTGCGACCTGACCAAGCAAGGCGTTTCGATGGCAGGAATTCTTTCTTCCTCTGTTACAAAGAAGGTGTTGAACCACGAATGAAAGAGCTTTTCCTAATCAATAAAACAAACATAGGTATATTAAGCTTTGACGTTGTCCTCCGCAAGTTCTAAAGCAGGCGTTACCTTGGGCATCATTTTGGGTTTGTTCTGGAACTGGATTTTGACGTCCCCAGTTACTTCGAGGGGTACATCTAACTTAATATGGACGCAAGTACTTCCTCTCTTGACTTCGTAAGGGGGCGATGAATAAAGTTTTGTATCCGTCTTCCAGACCGAGAACTGAGGATCTAGATAAGCACAGAAATTGAGAAGCTCACTAAAAACCAAGTACACGCCAATGAAATTAAACTTACAACATCCAGCAGTCAGGGAGGGAACTGGTTCTAAACGAATTTCTTCAAGAAATAAAGTCACCGAGTTGTAATGCTCTTTCTGCCGCAACAGCCGTTCATAATATTGTACGTAGCGCCGTTGGCTAGGTATGGTAACGCCCTAGAGACAACAATTACCAAGTGTCATCAAATTATGAAGTTTTTTAATACATACTTTAAAGTCGTGAGTGCGTTTTTGACCGTAAAAATTTAAGGCGTCGTCCGCACTCTTATACAGGCCCGCATGTAACAAGTAACAACAAATCATGAGCCCTGTCCTACCCTATAAGAGATAAGGAAAATGATGCACTGAATGAAAAAAAAAAACCGACTACAACGCACCTTTCCTGCTTTGCAATGAACGATGGCTATGTTTTCCGTGTGTTCAGCTAGCCATCCTTCTACATCTTTGCAAAATGGTCCAATTAGCTCCAATTTCGGTGGGTTATGATCATCAAATGGGTAGGTTGACACACGATCTCGAAAATGCTTGGGATCATAGGATCTTTCCGAACAACTAAAGTGACGCGACACTCATTACAAACCAAACTAACCTCTGATAAATATAAGCTTACAGATTATAGATTTTATAGTGATCTTTGTGCTTGGTTTCCACAAAGCGTATCACATCAAGAATATTATTTCTATACACCCCTTCCAGATTAGCAGCGGGATAACCCATGGCAATCACATTGTCATTTATATCTGTATAAGAAAAAGATTAAAATAAGTCTAACAAGGGCATCTAATCTATAATTAAAGACTTACAAGTTAAGTCCAGATCGAATCCATCTTCCTTATACCGCTTCTTTTTCCGGCTAACGAGTCCTTTAATGGTGTTTGCCATGACATTACACAGATCCAAAGCAAGACCCAGAATATTCCTTCGATTAGGTTTGCTGGACGAATCACAATAAAAGTTTTTTCCCTTTTCTTCTCACGTTAGCTCGTCAACTACACAATGACAACTAGGGACACGCCACCAGACACGGACACCAGTTAGTTTATACGCTTATGTGGGATCCAAATAAGTGCAGAATCTTTTGCAACTTTAGTTTACACCTACACCTTTTCTTAGGCTTTGCTCTTGCTCTTGTTCGCCTTTAAGCAGAGCCCTCAGGTGAGGTTTACGTCTTGCATTTTGCTTTGTCTGGCGTCCCTATTCTAAATGTTGAACCAACAGTATAGTTTTCAGGAAAATTAGTTGATAGACCTTACGCTGAATTACTAAGCTGTAGGAAATGAAATTTTTATGCAAAGTTTGTTATATCAACAAATTTTGTGAATAAGTTAAAGAAAAATATGAAAGTTGAATTTGGTAGCTGCGATTCCCATCTTTCAGTTTACAAGCACTTGGATCACTTGGATTCCGTTTCCGTTCGTTGTGTTCATTCAAACGTTCATGTGATGCTGTGAGCCAATGAGATCCGTATTCGATGCTCGGATTTGAACGTGGAGGGTTGAAAACAAAGCAAAGTGAGCATGGTACCAGTTGGTGACTGCCGTGTGCGTGTAGTGAAGTTGTTTTTCTGTTTCTTTAACTTTAACGATCTTAGAAAAATGGAAGAAGCCAATTGCAATATTGATGTGTTATCTTTGAGGCGTTTAACTGATTTTTGTGATAAAGGTGATGTTGAGGAGGAAGAAGAGGATCTGGAAAACGTACGAGTAACCGCTGGGCTTGCAATCGTTTATGACCAGGTGTGAATATTCGGTATCCAATTTTACTGTATCAATCTTGCACGTGATTATGTCATGTTTACATGTTTATGTCATGTACTTATGTATAATAGTAATTTCCTCATTTACGATACTAATTTAATTTTCTCATTTTTTATTCAGGCGGTCACGGCTTTCTCTGAAGCGGAGACAGCATTGTTAGAGAGAGAGACAGTCGTAACCGACAGTCATAAAGATGGACTTTCTGGAGAAATTACGACTGAGGCCGCTAGTGATTGTAATAACGATTCTTTCGTAACATGCAATTCTTCGTCCGCGGAAGGGACTCCACGAGTTCTTGAAGATAACACAAAAGCCGATGCTAATCAAGTTACTTTTATCTTTGAAGCAAACCCAATTACTAGCGAAGATGTGAAAACTCAACTAAAAACGATAGACCCCAATTTCACCAGCATTTCGCAAGTAAATCTGGAGAGCAAAACCCAACCGACTTCGCTTTCCCCAAGGGATATTGGTTCGTCCAACACTCCGGAAGGTGCTGAACAAGAGACTCAAGATATTATTGAAGAAAACAGAAGCAATCAATCTGTAGCCGAAAAGTTCGAAGATGTATCAAGCCTGGAGCAGTCTGAATGCCTTGATTACACATTTTTAACAACTGTTTTACTATCTTATGGATCGCAAGAGGTGTTGACTGGTGTTGAAAGTCAAAATGTGGGGACCAAAAATATTCTCCAGGCAAGCCCCAATGCTAACGACCGGCTTGACCGATTGTGGCATTATCTGCCACAATCGTTCGAAACTCAGTACAGCGAACGCCTGACCCATACCAGAGGTTTTATTGCCGATGTTAACCTTTCACCTCTGGAAAAAGGACAGCAAGTTGATGGAATTGTTTTTTATCCAGTACCTGACCTTTTAGAAGAAGGCAATATAGCCAGGCTTGAAAACGTGATAGAAACAATGGAAGGAGTATTTGAAGTCAAAGCAGTGGAAACCGGAGAAGCTTCGAGCGCAATCACTCTAACGGAACCTGAACTTATCAAGAATGATTCTTTCGCGCAGCCCGAATTAGTACCAGAGACAAAGATCGGGTTAATTAACCAGCAAGAGCCCGTTTTCCTTCAAGAGGTTCAGGATGATCATTCCACGTCGGTCGACCTTGAGAACTATGCAAGGGAACCAGCAGCACTCACCGCCCAGCAGGAAATTCAAGAAGTAATAGCAGCTGCTCTTATAGAAGGTACAATAATTATATCCGTAAACTTTCCGAAAAAGATATTATTTTCATTACCTACTTTCCCGGTTGTCTGCTATACAGTATATGTACGCGCCAACTAATATATAACACATTTCTTTTTAGAATACAACAAAAAAGAACATGACAGATCTTTGCATGAGCGTATTTCTTCAACCTTGTCTGACCTAAAGGACTTCCAAGAAAAGTTGTCACGCAGCACAGAACCCACTTATGTCTCGTCCGAGAAACTTACCAATAAGGAAAGAGTAAATATATAGAATAAAAAAATTTTAAATTATGCCAATTAATATTTTAATTTAGGCTAAGATTGATGAAACCTTTAAAACTGAGAATTTAAGCCAAAATGCGAAATATGTAGTTTCTCCAAGTTCCCTTACTTCTATTGCCTTATTGATGGATGCGGCTAATTCTAACTGCTCCAGTTGTTTCGGAGACGCAAATGTAATATTTATTATAGAAAGCTTTAATTTACTTCGAAAAGTAACTTTTTTGCTGACACGTAGGAAGAAGCAAGTTGTGAAAGCAAGGAAACGGAGAAAGCCTTTGAGCTTTCGCTGGTAGTAAACACAGGTGCAGCCACTGGAGCTATAGCCAAGAAAACAAATTCAACCGCAGACGTATGTATAAGTTTCTTGCTTAATCGATATTTTTTTTAGTCTGCTTGTTCTGAAGAAAATTTTGTAGGAGCTCAAAATGCTTTGTGGAATAGCTTTGGAGAGTCTCCATTCACAAATGCCTGCGACTGCCATAGACAAGTATGAGCGTGTTATCCATATCTTGCAAGCCGTTTCTTCTCAAGTACGTTGATGTAACAGGCAGTTAAATTAGTGGGGCGCTCTTTATATCGTATCGAATTTATAGGTACGAAAGGACTTTAAAGTAGATTTGTCGTGCGTACGGTACGGTTTAGCCTCTTCGCTGCGAATGTCTGGCACTTATAATCACTTCGTAAGAGCTTTACAGATTTACCAAAAAGAATTGGCGCGTCAAACGGACTTTCCTAGGCTTACTTTAATCTGGGCAGTAGCTATGGTCTATTATGCATTGTTTCGGTATGTTGTACTTGAAAAACTACCCCATATAATTTTTTTTTTTTTTTGCATTTATTAACAGGTTTGAAAAGGCTAAAGAGTGCTTAAAAGCCGTCGAATGGTCGAACTGTGAAACCTGTGAGGAGCAAGACAAGAGTGTGCGTTGCTGGCCAGGAAGCAAGGAAGCCATTCCGGAAACTGAAGTTAATATGCTTAAGGTAAGAAATGAGTTCATTTAGTGATCTCTTTGAAATTCTGGGGTTTGAGCAGTATATGGTGTCGGAATTAGAAGACCATTGCGCATCTGCTCCACTCCCGGATGCTGTATGCGCTCTGAGCAATTGTTTAGCCTTACAGCAACATGTGATACCCTCCAAATTCATCTATAAGAGGTAAATGCAACAAGTTTTTTTGTTTGTCAGTTAAGAATTTAGTCTATTTTTTCAGTGATCCTGATTATCGCGGGTGTGTTGAAGTTTTCTGTGAAGCCAAGTGTCATTTCCATTACCATCCTATATGCTGGAAGAATTTTAAGGAGAGTCGAAGCGATAAACCGATTGATAAGGTAAATAACTTAACTTTCTTCAAATTGAGAAAGTCAACTTGCTTTTTTATTTTGTTTATTTATTTTGTGCAGTCCTTTCTGTCGAAAGCTTGCTGGACTCCAGATTGCTTTGCCAATGTTATAAAAATCTGCATTATTGATAGCCAAGGTGTGGAAAAAACTCGTTTGGTGGCTGAAGCTGAAATGCAGATCGAACAAGCTGTTAAACCAAAGAAGTCCAAGTACGTATTCTAATTATATGTTTTTTGTTTTTTTAACTAGGTGTTATTTACAGATTAGCCAAAAAAGCTGAGCAGCGCGAATCGGCAAAAGACAGTGCCAAAGAGAAACGCAAGGAGAAAAACGCCAAGAAAGAACATACAACAGAGCATGTAATTGTTTACTATTATGATCCTTTCATAACAGGACTTGATCTTCAGTATTGCATTCATGTATCATTTTGCTAGGTCTCACAGTCAAAAGATATTGAGGAAGAAGCAACACGAACAACGATACCTCCCGCTAATGAGCAGGTTGAGCTCTCTATTCCCGTTGTGAAGAAAAAGAAGAAATCTAAGGTACAGTCCTGTTTGGATGTATTCCGATATTTAAGTTCTTTTGATCTAAATGTTCTGACCTATTTTGCTTAGGCATCACAATTGCCCAAATTAGCCACTTCCAAAATTCTCAATCATCCCTTCAGCTATTCTGCCAGCCGAAACGCCCGTTCGTCTTCTTCCTCAGCATCAACTACAGCTGGAAATGTTTCCGCTTTGTCAAACTGGGAGGTATTTTCTTTTTCTAAGTGTTTTTTACACAATTAAAGTCCAGTAAACTACTGTCTGTAATTGTATTTGTTTCCGAGGTGTATTTGATTGTGGTTTTCTCTTTCCCATTGAAGGAAATCGGTAAAGTTGATCATGCGCCTTTCGAGTCGAGTTCGAGCCGTGGGTCCTTTCCTCCCAATTTCTGTGCAGACAAAGAGGAGTTTGTAGAGATCGTAAATCAGGAAGTCGAGCGTACAAAAAGTGTTGACCATATACAAGAAGGGCTGTACAGGTATTTTCTCTTTCCTTTCAGATTGATTTAGTAATATCGGTCTTATTAGTTTCATTCTGGACTTTTTGAATGATAACGGCCCAGTTTGCGTCGATAGTGAGGATCTATGGAATTTCATTGCTCTCCTTCCCGAAGAAGCTCAAGATTTCTTAAGAGGTCCTGAGGAGCTCATAACGTTTCTGTTGGTGAACCATGACTTCGTGATGGTTGAAAATGTAATCGCTACCGCTTGTGATTTCCATAAGGCTTTTCAGTTAGCTCTCAGCATCAGTGATCGAAATCAGAACGTAAGAGGAGCAGCCATGGGAGCAATGAGCGTGGACCTCCGAGCTTCAAATTACGGTATTAAAGCTAGCCAAGTGCCACCTCTGGAAGACACTTTGGTCGCACAGGCAAGTTTCAGCGCAGTGTTCCGCGAAAATGGTTTGCTTGATGAGGAGGAAGACGATACGTATCATAATACTGACTCGGAAAATGAGTCGGAGCTAGAAAGACTTCGTGGCAATAGCCAGGCTGACACCGAGAGCTTGGCCAGCAATGTTTTGGAGTTTCAAGAAAGCAAAAATAAACCAGAGGCAGTCATTCCCTTATACTCTCATTTTCGCGAAGAATTGGCAACGTCGAAGGTGGTCGAAATGGACGTCACTCGCCAGGGAGGGCAAGTGGACACTTACCAGAATACTTCTGTTGAAATTGCGTCCAGTGAGACTACAATGGTTGAAAATACCGAGTTTGAAAGTCCAAGAAGCGTTTCTAGCAGTCCGGAGACAACTACAAGTGGGGCAGGAACATTGAATCCCACTGCTCCGGTTTACGCTCCTGCAAATTCCATGGCTTCGTCACTCAAAAACAAGAAAATTCCAGATGAAACAGACAAAGTAGAAAACGTACAACCAGTTCTCAGCAAGCATGCCACCAACTTCTATGAAATGCTACAAACAGACGCTCCTGAAGCAATATTACAGGTAATGTAATGGTAACATTTCACATTCCTATTGTCTTATATTTCTTATTGTTTTATTATTCTTATTGTCTTATTGTTTCGAGTGCTTTTCCAAGTTTCGCGCCTACTTTTTACGATAAAGGGTTATAGGTGGCGTGTTTGTTTATTTTGACTCCAGAAGCGGGACGGTACCGCAAGAACACGTTGCAAGTTCGAACACATTGTGTCTAAACTCGATGAAAAGACATTCGGTTTGAAACTCGGATCAGTTTTTAGAGCTATATTTAAAAGCTGGCTATAGCGTGTAGGTTGTAATATGTAATTATGTATACTTTATATCTTTGTTGTGAGGTATACTCGAAGAAGGGAATACGGTTCTTCGATTGTCTCCTATTCCGAAAATGTTAACCACTATTTTTGCTAAACTTATCATTTTTTATTTTTTTTTGTCTAGAAGAGTAAGACTCAGTCACTTCCAGTAGGAAACGAGACGAGTAAAATGTATTTCCAGCCAAAACAACATGTCCGAACATATCCGATGATGCATCTGCTAAATAATCCCAGTGTTTCTACAACTGCGAATTTTAGTCATGGCCAGCAGTACTGTAATCCACCACCATCCTTGGGAATTGTTCACCGTCATCCGCCACGATTAGTAACTTCTTGAATTCTGGTTTCGTGGTCCTGTTTTCCTTAATTCAGCGTGTTGTTTTAGGAATTGGGCTATCCCATCATGCCGAATAACTTTACGATGCCCATGGTCGCTAATGAGTATATTCTGGAAATCGAGACTCTGAAGGAGAATACTGAAAAATCAAATCAATTGCTATATACCCGCGTTTCTGAATTACAAGCTCGAATGTTAGTAAGTATTCCGCATGTTTTCGATTCCTTAACTCATACGTATGGTTATAGAAGATTGTCGAGGACAAGGAAAAATCCAACATGGCTCACGAGAAACGAGAAGTCGATTTGTTACAGCAAATTGAAAGACTGACCGTGGACTTGGATAAAGCCAATAAGGAGAATAAAGCTTGCGAAATCGAGTTGGCTACAATTTCGAAGGAAAGTGAGGAGCGCTACAAAAGCACCCTGGTCCTGCAAGCGGAGTTGGATAAAGTCAATAAGGAGAAGAAAGCTTGTGAAATCGTGTTAGCTACGATTTCAAAGGAAAGTGAGGAGCGCTACAAAAACACCTTGGTACTGCAAGTGGAGTTGGATAAATGCAAGGAGCGGCTCTACTTTAGTGAAATGTAACTAATGAACTTTATAAAGTAACTTGCAAGTTGTAGGACTGACTGTAAACTCCATGCTTTAATAGAGCCAAAGCACAGATGATGGGCGCACTTCAGCAATCGGTTGTGATGGGCATGGCTGGTCAGAATATGGCAGCTCAGGCAAGGATGGTACAGCTCAATTGTCCCGTTTCAGTACCGCAGCCCCAGTCAGAAGAAAAGATAAGTTCGCGTCCAAATCTGAACGTTCCCACTACCGCCTCAAGCACTCTTTCCTCAAAACAAAGCCAAACGTCGGTTTCGTCTGTAGACCAGCCTGCTGCCCCACAAAACTCACTCCCACAAGGTTTTGCTACAATGCTTACGCTTCTGGGACGTCGTTTCCCCGAGCAGAAGTGAGTACATCCATAAGAGCAGACGTTCCTATATCTTGTTTGGCTTGTAGGAAGGATGATCTGCGGACAGCCCTGCAAAATGTATTAGCAGCGAACGGTAACAAGTTCCGTAACCTGACACGTGATACAATCTTCATGCGGGTTGAGGCCCTGCTAATTAAGCCTCAACCTAAAGAAGCTACTCCAGATGAATGTAGTATTTGCTTCCATGCCTTGACGCCATGTGCCACAAAGCTTTCATGTGGCCATTACTTTCACGCTAATGTAAGTAATTTTTTTTTTTTAAGTTGTAGAATCTTACGTGAGTAGTTTGTTCAATTGTATATTTGTTTAATATCCCGGTAGTGTATTGGCGAGTGGTTCCATACGAACACATCGTGTCCGCTGTGCCGCAGGTTAGAAGTTCCTGAAAGTGATTTCCCACCTTTGTGTTAGATCTCTGATTTTTTCGTATTTTTTGTTTGTGACATGAGACCTCGGGGGTCACTCGGAAAATGTTTGTTTTCTCGAACTCTGATATGAGTCTATTTTTGTAAACCAGAAAATTTATCTAAACAGTTCGTGTTCCGGATTGAACCCGGTCAGATCGGTGAATTAAGAAAGCAGAATGGTATGTTGACGAGAATTGATTGAATGTTGGATAAATAATTAATGTTTTGATTTGTTTCTCTTTCGAATATTACGCATTTGGTAAATTTGAATTGCCGTTTTAAAGGGTGGCGGACACCACGCCAGGTGGTATGACCGGGGGTAAACTGGTTGGTTTTTGGTTACGCCACATGGTTATTCAAAAAGATCTCAATTTTGTTAAAGGGAGAGTAAGGTTTCAAAATGAAAAAAATATATGTTGTAGAAGAGACCAAACTACATGTTCTGGCTGAAGAACCCCTATGTCAATTATGCATATTAACCGAGTAATTAATTATTTAGCGGTTTAAGATCCCCTACTTTTCAAATTTTCCTATCCTTATAACACGGGGGGACAGTTGTCCGGAGGCCTAGCAACTTTACCTATGAGCGCATTGAAAATCAATCAATCAACATATATTTTTTTATTTTGAAACCTTTAAGTCGAGAACGAGTACAATTGCGTTAAATACTCGAGTGACGTATCATTGTCCATTACACATCAGACAACCATTCGTTCTAATATCTACAAAGCACATAATCGGTTATCAACTATATTTGTATATTTTTGGTTATAACTTGATACAATTAACGAACAATCTTTTGTTAGTATAAAAGTAAACTTGGGCATAAATGCTGCGAGATCACTAGTAGAGCAACAACGAACTATTGTTGAGCCCTTTAACTACTTTTTTCTTGCACATTTTGCCATAGTTGTACATAGTGTACTTTTTATTGGGTGAGGGGGAGGGGGGAGGTAACCAGTCCATGTCAAGCCGGTATTACGAGTAAGGTATAGGCTCCATCAAAAGTTGTCAAGAGCGCGCAAAATGTGCTCTTACATTCCACGACCCTGGCGTCTTCCGCAATAGCATGCATCGCTGGTGTTCTCAGCTATCCATTTGAGGTAGCGACCAACTCGGGTATAAACACCCGGATAACCGGCTCGTCCACAACCTTGGCCCCATGACACGATGCCTGTACATATAAGCGCATTTCAAACATTATCCCAGAGTATTTCAAAGTGCCTACCTATGAGATCCACTTTTTTATCGTTGCCTGTTAGGTGCAAAGGTCCACCGCTATCTCCCTAAATATATGTTGTAGGTACAAGTGCAAATGCGAGAGCTATTTCAGTACTTGACAAGCATCTAATTTGCCTTCAGGGTATCCGGCACACATCATGTTCTCCGTTATGGCTTTCTGTCCGTATTTTGTTTTTAAACAGTCGGATTTGTTGAAGATGGGAACGTCGACTTGTTGAAGCACTGGAGAAATTGGCCCCGTTTCGGATGTACGACCCCAACCCGTTACTTTGGCTATGCTACCTCCATAATCTTTGTCTAAGTTCAGTGTCTCATTAGCAACTTTTCAAGGCGTATCCTTTTTAATTATGGACGTTTTTATGGGCGAAGAGACTAAAGAGTCAAGTTCTGTCTTACCTTCGTCTGGAAGGCAAACAGGGCCAACGGACCTCGTGAAAGAAACTACACTGTCTAAGCGAATCACTGCGATATCATTGTTGAATGAGCGGCGAACGAACTTGGGGTGTTTAACCCAATCGGAAATTCCTCGCAAGATAGGTTCTGTTTCGGCAGTAGTTTCCAAGTTATAATCCCCCAGAAGGACCTGGATGGATTTCATATCTAGCCTGCAACCAATTTCATTATTATTTGACAGAAAAGATTAAGGTGACATTTCTTACCCGTCAATACAATGGGCAGCTGTTAGGACATAACGGTCGTTGATCAACGTGCCACCACAGTATAGGTTCCCTTTGTATAGTAAGCCAGCCATCCACGGGTATTCGAATACTTCCGCTGAAGTTCCTCCCAAAATTCTTTGTGCTCTACGAGGTACTCCGCAGGCTAAACACGCGCAAACAATGATCAGTTAAAGCATATCTGTCTCAAGTGTGAGACTAAAAGACTTATATCTTACAGCAACGACAGGTTTGCCGTCCGTAGCGCCACGTTTCCGGGTCCAGCTAGACAAATAAGAAGAAAAATGTGTCAGAAAAGCTCAACTAAAATACGAGAAAGCGAAAACTTCGACTCCCCTTTCCAGACTACAGTTTTAGCTCCTTAACGTAGGTCATCACCACTAGTTAAACTGGTATAACGTGATATCCAGACCTCCAGGTATCTTTTCCGGCTGACCTTACCCAACATGACCGACAATTGCCCTTTCCTTTCTTTCGTGAGTATGCCATTTAACGATATTTCTTACGCACTCGTAAAGCTGGAATACTCGGTTTAGTGATCGAATAAGGATCCTGTTAACCAAGAACCGGTCCTATTTCCCTACAGCCGTAAAATTTGAGTTTGGCCTCGATTTCTCTGCCAGAAAAGTGACTACAAGGGTCACATACAAATAAGTTGGCTGATGGACCTACTAAAAACGTGAAAACTCCAACAGGTAAGTTGGACTTGACAGGACCATTTTTTCCCTCCCCCCCCCCCAAGTTGCTGTTGATCAATGAAGTGGACGTTTGTCGGGACACACGTAGGGACATTTGAATATGTACATTATAAATATGTCGCAGATTTGCAGATTACTAGTAAAGCCGAAGCAAATCGCGCACTTAACTACTTTCACATCACACGCCATATATGGACGTTTGCAACGGGGGTCCCTTTGTTAACAGTACTTGGGCTTTTTTCCATTACCTTTTTGTACATGCAACTTCCTTGATGCGTGCCCAATTATTTATGAAAGGCCACGCAGGTCATGTCCAAGTAAGATGCCACATAAATTTGCATACTGTGATTTCTTATCATATTACTCGCTGTGAAATTATAAGTTTTAAAAATAAGTTAACGCTGTGTCGAACTGAGTTCCCGTTAGTTCTGGTAGCCCTTTGGCTTCTACCACAGTCGCAAACTCAAATTCTTCCTACCTTGGAGGTGATATAGGTATACTGTATATATTAGGTACTGCATATATTATAGTAGGTGTACTGTTAACATTAACCCGCTGACCGAATACATAGGATTACGTAGGTTCCCGAGTATGCCTGATCAGCCTTAAATTTTTAAGATACCGTCATATTTCTGGCGGTCACGATGCTATACGCTTGGCTTCACGCAGGGTGTGATCAAGGTGCTGACAAGTTTAGCAATCTAGCCCTCGTAGCTGGTTCCTCTAATCGGAATTGAGATGTATTGTGGACGTAAATGACTTAGCATCCTTGGAAAGCCGAGTAACAGCGCTTTCTTTTGTTCCTTTCTAAGTAGTCCTGCTCATGCATAGCGTCCCGTTGGGAAACATTCCAACATTGAACACTTTTTCAGCTTCATAAATCATTTAAGTGAAACGTGATTTACAACGATAGCAATATGACACGTTTATTTAATGTGCAGGTTCGCCTTGTAAGTTCGCTGTAGCTAAATGGGTATTAAGTCGTATAAAATTAGTAGTTTGTTTTCTCAAAAGCGTACCTTCAGGTCTGTATATTACGTTTTTTTATAGCATACGCACTCAATCATGCAGTTCAAGGAAATATTTGGACTACGTTGAAGGTTCCGTTTAAATTATAATGCAGCTCTTAACCATGCACTGTTTCTGGGTTACAGGTAGCATGCTGTGATATTTACCCATGAAGCTGCATGACTATAGTTGATGAAGAAAAATGACATAGTAATCCAAGTCCAGATGAACATCTCACGCAATGTGCAAAACTTTTGCTTTCGTTTTTTTTTTTTTTTTGCGGGCACTGCAAAGCAATCCCCAGGTTGGTCCGTAATTACGACAGTAGCTTGGGCTGCAACACGAACGAGAACACGTGACGTTTTTGTCCGTTGGTGCTTACAACTACGCAGGGTTTCCCCTTTTGCAAATTCTTGTTTCAGTTGGTGCGAGCCTTGAGATGAACTATGTCCGGAAGCAGGCGACTAAGATGTTGTGGCACTAGAACACGGGCTAAAACTGGAAGTGGGGCGTCTGTTGACACTTCTTGACGTACCGTGGAAGAACTGGAAATGTGATTAAAAAGTTGCAACCTGGTAAGTATGGGCGCAGAGGGGCTTAGGCCCTACTAAGCACGAGAAATAGTGTGTTACGACTAGCTCCGAGTGAGAGTTAGAATTTCTTACCGAACCGAAGTTGCCTCTTGGACGTCGTTCGATATCGTAGACTGACCCTCCTCCCAAGTAGGCCAGCAGGACTAACCGTGGGCATCCCTTCGCCAGCTGCTCCAGGTTCCTGTATTTTATGTTTCTCTAGAGGGTCTTTTTTGTAATTTCACACTATTGCCTTTGCCGGCGAAAAAAAGATTGGGTATATAATCAGCACTATCCCCCATAGAACGGACTTTTGCATGCCCAACCCAATACCAGAATCCTCGCACGCGGCGTACTTACGATACTTGGCTCACGGTAATTGTGGGTCAAGCAGTTGCTAGAAACTGGGTCACGAAAGGAAAACAGAGAGAAAAGTAGCCAATGACAGATTTCTCGTGTTGCTTATACACTTCAATATGTTAATCTGATGGTACATTTCCCTTTCTCAGACCCCAGGCTGATAGGTGAAGACTAGCATGACAAATATTGCGGCGTCGCTTTTTAAAGAAAGGAAACCTACACCAGAGGAAAAAATGATGGGAAGTGGAATCTGGAATTCTGAACCAAGACTTACAGGCTTTTAATTTCTTTTGTTTTAGTGGTAAACCGATTCTGGTAACTTTCTCCTCGGATAGTGCGGAAGTGCCTCCTCAAACATAATGGCTTTTACGTGTATGTTTCGATTTCACGCACGTAAGGTTTGAGTATTCCGTAGAAGTACATTTTGTAGAAGTATGTTTACCGAAACTTAGATAACTATGTCTCGGAAGTATTTAATGGCACGGCTTTTTGTTGGATCAGATTTTTATTAACCGAACTCGTAGTCCTTTTGTAAGCTTATTTTACGAACTGTAGCGAAATCGTTGTCCTCGTAAAGATTTAGAAGGCATCGTAAGGAAGTTTATCGAAACCATCCAGATATTTTTTTCTGTGGTAATTATTGAAATAAATGCCCTACTCAGGACATAACTATTATGGCGATTTCCTTTTTGAGCACTGAGTTTTCGCCACTTTGACGTCACAGCCAGTGCCAAAACACAGTCCCAATTGAAGACATCTAGTCAACGATCCCATGTGTTTTTCAGCTTGTTTGTCAACATGGTTCCGTCCGATTCAACATCTTTTTCGTTGGAAGATTTTGTGCGGAACGAGGAGGCAATCATGTAATGAAATGGGCAGACTTTCTGTGTGAAGTTACAGTAAACGGTACTTTTATTTTAATTTAATTTATAATTGTTCTTTCCATATTGTGAACCACCTATAATTTAGGGTAATTTCAAATACAAATATTTTCGTATATAATAAATAAATATTTATAATAATTTTAAATTGCTTACAAATATTTACATTAATATTTTGGTAATAATTTCATATTTGGCGCCAAAACAACCGCAGTCGAACTGTAGCACTGCCGAAAAAGTTGCACTTCGCCGCACTTTCTAGTGCCCATTTCACCAATGGAATTTGCCCCGTGCCACTAAAATTGCATTCGATTCCCAATGGAACGCTAAGTGGACGAAGTTCCGGACCTAGGATTTTCAATGGAAAACGATATTATTTTCCACTTTCCCACATTTTCCAACCTGAGGGCAGCACCATACAGCGCTTCTATTGTTTTTATTTTGAGCATGGCGAAGAGCGTGGTGTGGACTGTGGAGGGCGCGCTTACTCTAAACATACATACACAAACAAAACCCGGACACACGCGGCAATAAGCACAATAGTGCTTCCGTGTCGTAATTTACAAGACAAATACAAATAGGTCGGATTCTGTTTTATAGTGGGAAAAAATGACGGAAAGTTCATTGAGGGCATGTCAGGAGTTGTTACGATCTGATAAAGTTACAGAACGTAAGGTAATTTGAGTTAAGTTACTACCATTGGTCCGTAATTCTCGCCATGTGTTCTTTGTTATGAATTGTTACAGCCTATTCAAAATTTTGATTTTTTTTTAGCAAGGAGCTGAGCAATTGGAAAGCCTCTTGAACAACTCGCGGTTTTTAAACCTATTGGATATTAACAGTGATAAGCCAGAAAATGATTTCGTTCTGGTCTGGGATGACATTTTCAGGGCTGTCTGCGCTTTTATGGAGAAGGTAATTGCATTAATGTAAAACGAGAATTGTATCAAAATAACTACAACGAAATTGTTAGGAGGCTGCTAAAGAAAGAAAAGAAGAAGTTAGTGGCAAAATTTTAAAACGTCCGCCAGTAAAGTTGGGATCAAAATTAGCTCAGTTGGTTCTAAAGAAGTCCTGCCGAAGTATGTTCCGCATTAAAAAAATCGAACCAACTAATTGTGGAATTATTTTTTGTTAGAAAATAAGTCAAGAGTAAGCAGCAACGAAATCATTAATTACTTTGTGCGAGGCTTAGAAGACCCGTTCTTGAAACGTATACATGGAAACGCACTATGTCAAACCCTGTCGTTGATCATCCTACCTCATAGGGTCTTCTGGGAAAGCTTTTCCGCCAAAGATTGGAAAAGTAAGTGTTAAGAATCTTTACAAGATTTGGTACAAGAACTGAAAATATAGGGATCTGCAAATTGCTTGTCAATCTGTACGAAAGCCCACCTTGTGCGGTACAGCAATCTACAGTAGCCCATCTGCTCTGCTCGATAATAGACAAAGGAAGTCTTCAGTCAAATCTAGCCAGCTTCCTTTTAGAAGAGTAATTAGCCATTTTCTTTTTACAATTTTACAATTTGTTTTCCAGGTATGCCTCGTTCATCAAGGTTATTACGTTGGGATTGGAAACACCATTACTGCAGGGCGATGCTGTCTGTCTTTTGTTATCCTTTTCTAAAGCAGTGAGTTTATTTGTATGCTTGTCCCGGACAATTTATCTTTTCATCCATGATTTTCGGTAATAGATTGGTCCAAGTTACCGAGCTACACTTTGCCATATTGGAAGTCATATTATGCCTTTGCTCTTGGGTTTGTGGGATGATAAGCAACCGCAGAGACAAGTTAAACTTCAAAATATGGAAAATCGTCGTGAGCTTTAGTAACTTAACTAAATTTATAGGAAAGATTGGTCGAATTTCTCCAAATTCAAATGACTGCTCATTTTCCCCATGGTGTGGCAACGGCAGAAGGCTCAAAGCTTGATGTAGCGCCGTTCTATTTATTGCTCAAAAACCACTTGTTAAACAAAGCACGTACGCCTAAAAAAGAGTCACAAGATTTGTTCGTTTTATTTGCGGATATTCTCTACCAGGTATTTCCTGTTTATTATTATTAATTCTAAACTCAAATTTTGGAATTTCTAGATGCTGTCCACGAAAAGTTCCGTAACCTTCGTTGAAACCCATAGTCTGGATCTCTGGTTCGACTTTGTTGAAAACAGTCCTTCCGAGTCGTCTCCTTGGTAAAAGCGATTGCATCTTTTTGTGGTAGTCAACTAAATGTATCATTTGAAAATAGGTTGGAAGCCACTTGCTATTTATGTGAAAGACACCAAGATTTAGTGCATCGGTTAGCATTACCTCGACTGTTAAACATGGGTAACGAGTCAAAATGGAACTCGTCTTCCGTGTTACGTCTTTTGAATTTCTGTGTCACATTACGACAATGGCAGCCAGCAGAATTTGACTTAATTTGGAATTTAGCTCTTCGGTAAATTATAAATTAAACACTACTTTTTACGAAAACTTGCCATTTCCTCTGGTAGGTTACCTGGCCCGTCTGAAAATCCGTTATTACACCTGCTTACTCAGATCGTGGCCAAACGTGGTGTGTCGCGAGAAAAAGCTTTTACATTTTTAGAGTCTTTAATGCGTTCGGTTTCGCAGCCCAAACAAGCTCATCTACTGTACGTTGCTGCTCTCTTACCCCACTACAAGCTTCCGGACACATTTTCTCCCGATTTGCAATTCTCGGCTCTTAACGTGCCCAGCTCAACTAATGATACTACAGTATGTCCAGAAATCATTGAACGTGTTACGCCTTACATTACAGTTATCGACTGGGTCCTAAAAAGCGGTGATTCTGACTTGTGGAGGTTTGTAGCTTCCGTTTTGTGTGGTTTGGCCTCGAAGAATCCTATAATCCCGTTACAAAACTTGCTGAACGTAGAAAGCCAGCTCCAAACTCCAGGAACCTCCTTCGAAGCTATCTTCGCTGATATGACATTCCAGTCCATAGCGTCTAAGTCTCAAGCTGAAACCAATACTCCAACCTCTTTACAAAAATCCGAGTCGTTAGTCGGCTACATATGTCATCGCCTTACAGACATGCTGATAGATTTTGAAACTAGTTTAGTAGTAGTTTCCAAATCAGATGGAGAAATGATTGCATTGTGTTCCAAGATTTTCAACTGCATTTCCGTGGCCTCATATTTGGTTCAAGTATTCGAATCTTCGGTCCTGAATGTAATATGCTGCGTCCGCAAACTTCTTACGACGTTATGCGCCTCGTTGGCGGGGCTCTTTTCACGTTCGACTCAGAACTCGCTTCTCTTGGCTCCCGTCGTGGCCCTACTAGCTGATTACCACCCACATATTTACGAACCCTTGCACTCAAGTATTGACCTCAAAGACGTTCTAGTCCGCCAGCTTAACCTTAGTAAGTTTAAATTAGGTCCACAATTCAAGCTTATAATGACGTCACAATTTAGTTGAAACAAGTCGTAGTCAACCTTGCTCATCCTTCGACGATGATCTTGAAGATCCTTTTGTGAAGACTACACCGCAAGCGGAACGTAAGCAAATAATTGATTAACTTACATTGGAAATAAGAAAATCACTTCTGTTTCGTAGACTTATAAATATCTCAAAGTTGCTTAGTTATACTTTTTTGTGCTCTAGACGACGGGGGAAGTCTCTTGGATCCGAATGCTCTAAGTAGCACTGAACGATTGATGTATGAATGCGTTCGGGTTTTAAGCTCGTACAACAGACCAGAAACTGCAAAGGTGGTTATTCAATTTGGAGACGCAGTGCTGTCACGAAATCACCTTTCAATCATCCCTGTAAAACTTTTCTGCAAGCTCTTATGTAGCAGGATTACCCTCAAGTATGTTATGTTGTACACTTCCAGGTATTGCATATAGCCATCACTTATGCCAACTGTGCGGATAATGACCTTCGCAATAAAATAATGGATTGGGTTTGGCAACTTGGCCATGAACATGGAAGAAACGCAGAAGTGGCTGCTTTGCTGTTACGAATGCTTCGGAAAATGTGTACTGGAATTCAGTATTGCACACCCCGATTCCGTGATGTATTGCAATTTTGGTACGAAACTTCATTGGAACAGAATGCCGGTACTTCTGTTCTCGAAGGCTTCTGGGAATTGCTCTCCATTGTAGCTCGGGCGGATCCCAATGGCGAAATTTTCTCAATGAGTAACGGAAAGTCAATGGCTTCTTCATTAATCGACGGTCTTAGTGCTCAACAGTTGCCTTACGTGTCATGGAGGGTTGCTGGGTTCATTGAAAACCTATTTTCCCACGCTTCGAACTTTCAGGATGATTTGCAGCATTTTGAAAATATTTGGAAGCATTTTTCTTCGAGTGACGATTCCGACGTGCACCGATCGCACGTCGCATTCCGCGTTTTAGAAATTGTGATAGTTGCCTGTCCTGGTTTGCAAGAAAAGTGCTTGTTTCTGGCTTTCTGGGCCGCGTACAGGTTCAACCTACTGCCAGGTACGTTTCTTGAAATTATGTAGATCTTTACAAAAACCTACGTTCTAGATTATTTCTGTCGCATTTTGCGACATCTTGCGAAGGAGCTGGATGTTTGTTTGCAAGAATACTTAGCGCTGCACATGGGCAGCCTAGTTCAGAGTTGGTTGTTAACGAGTTTACCTCTTCAGGTATATTTTGTTCAGTGAATTTCCATACGGTTTCGACGCGGTAGTTCAAGAAAACCGTGTTTTACAGGACTTTCCTTTCCGAGTTTGTGACTGTAACACATTCGCTGCATTTTTGAGTCGTTACCGTCTTGTGGTCGTACCAGAAGTGGTATTCTACCAACCAGATCAATTGCCGGTCATTTCTGACGTTCTGCGAGTTCCCGCACGCCAATTACTCACGGTAATCGCAGCAAAATCATTATTATTTTTAAACAGTTTGTATGGAAAAATATATTTGTTTAAAAAAAATTTCGTAGGAAAGTTATGGTCGCATTATGGCGAGACTACTCCCGTACTTTTTGAACATGGCAGTAGGCAATTTGGGCAAGTTTCCACAGGTCAAAACTCTACTAACAATTCATTTTCCCGGTCGAGAATTTTTTGCGCAATTGCCGATCGCTTTACCCACGATTTTGAGCGAAATGATTGGTTTGACTATGGGGCCAATGTTATTGGAGAAGTGGTCTGGCAGCAAAGCATACGCTCCGCCTCAGTCATTCCATTTTGACGAGAAACTGTTTCGCCAAGCACTAGAGAACTTGAAGCTACGACTGGAACAGGAATCCTACCTAGGCGTTCTTTATTATTTGTCGACTTACCAACCTATGGGTCTTCATGAACTTTTGGTGTCATTCTTTACAAGGGTAGAGCAAGCCACACGACCTTTTGAGAAACAAATAGCTTCTGCCACCTTGGGACTGGGACTGGAGTACGTGATAAGCGCTTTGCTGAACAATCAACTCAAGTATCCAGAGTACGTGGTGCGATTTGTCTTGCATCATTCCTGCAATCTGCTTAAAACGGACAGCAATATCGTCCTTTCGGTTTTGAAGATTTTACAAGCCATTTTGCAGCAGTTGCTCTCCAATAAACCACATCTCTTAGTTCCGCATTTGCCGTTCTTGATCGCTACACTCACGCCGATTGTTTACGACACCAAAACGGAGCAGAAATGCATAGTCTTGGAAATTCTGCGGACTTTGGTGATCACGAATGGAGAACTACTGCCTGCAGCACTGGCCAATATAAGTCCGTTTCCTTCGAATGAAGTGGAATTTGTTGAGTTGAACGCCGCCTTGGAGAACCTGCGAGGCAGCAGAGAAAATACTCTACAAAGTGAATTGGAATTGTTTCTGTCTGTGCAAGATTCAGGCTTTATGTCCCTGGAAAGCTTACGACATCTAACTCGTCAGGTACACACAAGTTTTCATCCAGAGTACCATACGATATTAATTATTACATTTTTTTCTCCTACTAGTTATGCAGTCGGCAGTCAGAATTAGCGAGCTTTCTGCAATGTAGTAGCGAATTTCTGCGTTTACTGCATCGATTGATTTACGGGTTGCTAAAATTGGCGAGTCATAAAGACCAACGTATCGTTGAAGAAGCTGCCAAAGGGTTAGGAGAATTGGGACCCATCGACTTAGCTTCGCTTGTATTGAAACGGGATGAATTAGTGCAAGTGTCCCGAAGTCCTTTGGAAGTTTTAGCCCACAATGATGACGACTTTGACCTCAATTTGCAAGTCATCACACAATTGGCAACTCTTTTGTTCGTCGATGACCTGGAAGAAAGTCTCCAGGCAGGAAACGTTTTAAACCGTATTTTGTCGTCCAAACAAGGCGCCAAATTCTTGGGTACTTGACTTTTAGATTTGTGATACCTAAATATATTTGATTGGTAATGTTCTTGCAGAGGCTGTTAGAGAAAAGTGGGACCTACTCCCCTATATCGAACCCTTCGCACATAGGAGGAAAGAAAGTCAGCAATTCGATCAAGTTCAAAATATCGAGAATCCGGGGTTGAGCTGGGATTTGTTATGGGACGTAACAAGTTCCAATTTTCAAGAATGGATTACCAAGCTAACCTTCTTCCTCATTCAACGTTTCTCAAATGAAAATAACTACTACCGCATACTGTCACCAATATGTAAAAAAAACGTAAAGTTGTACATTTTATCTAGCCATTAATCATTTGCTTCTGAAATTCAATGCGTTAATTATTCTTTATAACACAGGTGTCTGTGTGCGAGGTGGTCTTACCCCGTATAATCCACACTTTATTGTCATTGCGTCCTACCGTATATCGGCCGCTTTTCAGTCTCCAATTTAATCGATGTTTTGCGTGTTGCGCTGGCAAAGGTAAGTGGTTACTTTTTTTTATTTCACTATTGGTTAATGCCAATATTATGCCAATAATTGGTTAATAGCAATATTGTTGTATCTTATGCAGGTCAAGTTGAAGGATGCGAAGCTCATGTGAACGCACTCTTGAACGTGGTCCGCTATTTGCGTACGAAAACACCTCCAGGTGACTGGTCCGTGCCATTGTTAACAAAAACTCCTTGGGATAGAAACCTATGGCTTACTTTGGACTATATAACCGTAGCGAAAGCAGCGCTGCAAGTTTCACAGCCGTTCATGTCTATACTCTGCGCAGAATTGCAGTTAGATGACATTAATCCCATATGGAAGAACCTCGAGGCATTTCCGCGCACTGTCGATTCTGTAGAAGTGACCGGACACTTGTTTGAGGTAATTTTATTCCTTTGGCCTAACTTAACCTGTTTTTAAAAGTTTATTGTACATGTAGAGTTATGCCGCTCTGGGGGACACTGATGGTGTCCAGGGTTTTAGATCTTCGAGATGCCATACAGCCCCAGGCCGCATCCAGTTATACGAGTTGACCAAGCTTTACGATCGTGCTTGGTTGACTGCTGATGCTTTAGCGTCTGTAGAACCGGAAAATTACACCGTAAACTTGCTAAGCACGTTGGCCAACGTGGGTTGGAGTCCCATTGTCAGCCAAGCTGTTGAACAGTATTATCGTGAAACAGGCATCTTAACCCCCCCATTGCGAGCTATGCAGTATGAATGCGCCTGGCGGTTAGGACAATGGAATCTGTCCCCTCTTGCTCTTAATCTAGATGACGAGTCATCTACTACGATTACGACTGAGCAGTTCCAGCCATTGCTGTACTCGCTAGCCAAATCTATTCAAGATGATGATACACTTCTGGGGTCTTTGCTTATTAGCAAGGCCAGGCAAGTTATTATGAAAGGCATTGGCGTGGCTAATGTGGACTGTACCCGAAACGTTTATCCCGCTTTAACACAACTACGACTTGTTCAAGAACTGGACGCGGTTAACGAATGGAAGAAGTCAGGGAGCGCGTGCTTACAAACGATTACTCCTAAACGTTGGAAATCTGCCTGGGAGGAGTCGAATCAAGATGCCGAATTTGTCGAGCCAATACTTGCAGCCCGATGCATGGTTTCCAAGATTTTATATGAACAAAAAAAAGTTGGTTCAGAATTTTTCTTGGAAGTAATTGTGGACAATTTACGCCAAGCCAGAAAAACTGCACATATTCAGCCGGTCAACAGGTAAAAAGTTTCTTTAAAATACAGTAGATAATGTTGATTTCATTTTTGCTTGTATCGTTCAAAACGTGTTCTTATATTTGTGTTCAGGTACTTGGAACTTGTGGAAACTTTGCACTTGCCTTTGGACTCGACGTTCGGCGTGCCTTTGCGACTCGAAGAAGCTCGAGTAGCGAAACTGAAGAACTGTGGAACCGAAGCCATTTCGTATATTAAATACTTGGCTCGAGTTATGGAAAATCAATGCCCGCATCACGCTTTATATCCTTTGGTACTCCAACTTCAAGGCGATTGGTTACATGAAATGGGCATGGAAAAGCCCCGTGCCATATTGGATAATTGTTTCCGTGTCGCATTCCAGAAAGCGCAAGGCATTTCCAAAGAGGAAGCCTTGAAGTCATGCTTAGCTTTAGCAAAGTACGCCGATCGCTGCTTACTGGCGGCAGAAGAACACATGGCATCAGAAGCTTTCCAGACCCAGACCAAACTTTTAGCTCAACGCAAAGCAGATTTTGCCAAGGTCTCACAAGCTAACTTGAACACTAAAAATGCAAGGTATCTCAAAGATACACTCGCACAAGACGAGCTAGAACTGAAAAGGTGGCAAGAAGATAAGGCTGTCTATTTGAAGACAACTGTCGAGAATTATATTGCCGGTTTAACTCAAGTGAACCAGTCGGAGGAGCAACAGCAAGCCGTGTCTCGACTAGTGTCGCTCCTGTTGCATAATCGCACCAATGAACAAATAGTCCAGCTGTATTATAACGCCGTCGAAGCTTTGCCAACCCATTCCTTTATTCAAGTGTTTCCTCAACTAGCTGCTCGCCTGGTCGCACCTCAAAGCAAATCCAAATCCTATCATCCTTTATTTGCCAAATTTATTCATGAATTTTTAGGTAAATTATTTTCTAGTTCAGTTTTGACATTCATGACATTCTCGCCTAGAACGCTGCACACGCCAGCATCCCCACCACACTTTGCCCGTATTACTGGCTCAGCAATTCTCGTACCAAGACCGAGTCTACACTGACGGAGCTGAAGTTAAGCCTGTGACGGAAGAGGTTTATTTTTCAACGTGAAGCCTAATTTTGCGTTACTTATTATGAATACTTTCGTACACAGGATCGCATCAAAAGTGCGAGATTGATGCTAAGTAAACTCCGTTCGGTGCCAACGTTCTCAAGCTTGATTGAGAAGATGGAGCGTTTGTATCTTGCGTTAATTAAAGTTGCGAACGACATACCGGAAAGTCGCAATAGGCGTAAGATAATTATTCTTTGTAAAAAGTTAAGTAAATTCAGCCATTACAGGGCAGCAATTTGACCCTGAGTCCAGGTTGATGAAGATTCGGAACTGTGAAGAAATTGCGTTACCCACAAGCAACTTGCCAATATCGCCGGATGGAAAGTACCGCGATTTCATTGGAATACGCAAGTTCGAGCGGACGTTCGAACTTGTAGGTGGAATTAATGTCCCTAAACGCATTTTTTGTCAAGGTACTGATGGGAAGCATTATTCGATGCTTGTTAAGGTAAAATACATCTGTTACAAGTAATATTAAAAAAAAATATGCTGGCATGCTTCTCATTCCAGGGAAACGATGACTTAAGACAAGATAGTGTCATGCAGCAAGTCTTTGGAACAGTCAATAGATGTTTGCAATCCTCCGGGGAGATGAGGAAGAAAAACCTGCGGATTCGGACGTACAAAGTGGTCCCTTTGTCACACCGCAGTGGGCTTATTGAATGGTGCGAAGATACCATTCCTTTTGCCAATTACTTGATCGGAAGTGATGGGAAAGGAGGTGCTCATGAGCAGTATTATCCAGAGGATTTTACTGTCTCCAAATGTGTTCAGATTATGGAGGATATCTCACGTCAGACTGATTGGAACGTGAAAACGGAAAAATTTGTGGATCTTTGTAATAACTTCCATCCAGTTTTTCGGCATTTCTTTTTCGAAAATTACGTCTCGCCTGTTGAGTGGTTCGAAAGAAGATTAGCTTACACGAGGAGGTATTCATTAAAGTTTGTTGATTGTTGAACAATTCAACAAAATTCAACAATTTAGTGTTGCTGCAGCGTCCATGGCTGGATATATTGTTGGCTTGGGGGACAGACATTCTCAAAATATACTTATTGACAAAAGGACTGCTGAGGTGATCCATATTGATCTCGGAATTGCGTTTGATCAAGGCATGCTCTTGTTTACTCCCGAAACTGTGCCTTTTCGCCTAACCAGAGACGTCGTGGACGGAATGGCATTTGGCGCCGTAAGCGGCGCTTTCATCAAGTACGTCTATTAAGTTTTCACATTTTTTTTAATATTTGGATCCATTCTGCAGATACTGTGAAGCGACCATGGAGGTCTTGCAACAACATCGTGATTCTATACTTACACTGATTGAAGTTTTGATCTACGATCCTTTGTATGTTTGGCGTATTGCAAAACGGAACTCACCGAGCTGCTCCAGAGACAATGGTTAGTGTAACGATAATTTAACTAATGACCACCATGCTTGTCAGTATATCTTAACGATTCTATATTTAGAAGAGGAGGTCATAAATGCTTCTGCCCAGCGTGTTTTGCTCCGTTTGCAGGAGAAGCTGCAATGCATTGAAAATGAAACGTCTTTATCAGTGGCTGGCTTGGTTGGCGTGCTGGTCCAAAAGGCTAGGGACCCGCAACTACTTGTGCGAATCTATAAAGGATGGAAGCCTTTCCTTTAAGGCATCTTTTAACTAATTTTATCATTCCGATTACAATATTCAGTGAAATAAACACGTTGTAAGTAACAAAATATGTACTGTAATTCGAACCCGTTTTTCACGGGTTGTTACTAGGTGTGAGCTTCAGAAACAAACTCCGCGGCTTACGTCACGGGAAGCAGCTCGACCAACTGATGTACCGGCAACGCCGCCAATTCCTGTCGTTCCGGTAACACCGGCCACTCTCCAACATCCGTACCACGATAGCCTGTGGCCTCGCCACCTTTCTCTAATTCGCGTAATTCCTCAGCAGAAGCTCGAGGACCTCCAAATCCACCTGTTTTGGAAGCCTCGATAACGTTGAAATAAAAGCGAAAATTTATTATATTTTCGGTGATTTTCATAAAATCCGCTAAAAAAGGGTGGGGCCTACCAAAAAAGGTCGAATCCTATTGGTTCCTTTCCATCCTATAACGGGATAGTTGTGGTAGACTTTGGGGGAGATGTTGAGCCTCTCGCCTAGCCTCAGTACCGCTCCTGCAGCCGAACAAGGATGTTCTTGAAATAAAGGCTGGTTTTGTGGTTAACTTTTGGAATAGTTATGTTTGTAGGCTAAATTTCGATAACTTGCTCTATTTTTAGTTACACACAGCATTCCTATTGATTCGTAAGTATTAATTTAGCTTTGATTTTCGGACTTTGGCCGTGTTTTCAGTGCGGTGTTTCATTTCAAGTGTTTGGGCGAAATGTACACTGGACAAGTCCAAACAAGATTCTGAACGCCGGGCTTATTCTGTGTTATTCTGTATTGTTTGCTTCCTTCAGTTCGCATTATTATTTTCTTTATAATTTTTTTAGGAAACGCCCTTAATGGCTTAATTCTTCGCCTGTTCTGCAATGAAGCTGAGGGAACCACAGAGCACGTGGCGTGGTACGGCGGTACATGGTATGAATGGCACATGGCATGCCACGTGGGAGAGTTATGTATGGGATTGAGGTAAAATGATTTAAAATGTGTTTAATAGAATTGATCCGTAATAATAAAGGAATAAAGTATGTCCATTTCTCCTTGTGTGTCCTTATGATGTAATTATTACAACGTCTTAAAGATGTTTTAGTCTGTATGGTTAGCGAATGAGCAGAGACTTCTTCAACTCGATATCCTATTGGCCCCTTGCCACACGACATTCTTCTATCCAATTGTCCTTGTGTCTACGACCAAGATTGTACCGCATCAGAATGAAAATGATTGGGTTGTGGAGTTTTAATGCTGGAAGAACTTGTGCCATCTGCCATATCGGTAACTGCACCGAACCCTTTGGTAATGTATAATCTATTTTTATATGAATTTCAGATCTAATGTATTTACCTAGGTGTTCTTTAATGGCTTTCCGGATCGGATATACAGCAAGAGAAGACTATTGAACGACCCTAAAAAAGATTTCTTGCTGGTTTCAAGTACCATTGGATCTTCTGGCTGTGAATCTGGTAATTATATGCATGACGCTTCAGTTATTAATATTTACAACTGCGGCTGGTGTGCTTTAAGGCAAAATTGATGGGAAGAGTGGGATATGGGAAGAGTCCCGATGCTCAATAAAACAGCTTTCGGTTCATCTTTGTGCTATTGTGAAGTTTTGAGAACGGAGTAGAATTTTAACGCTTGCTTTCCCAATCTTTTGCTTTTCTTGTAAAATTGATTCCTCTCAAACATTGCTCTAGCGCTCCCAAATCTGTTGGAATCTTTCTTCTGTGACCAGTTCCAAAAATTGAATTTTAAAACTATACCAATGTTGCGGCCATGCCCCAATCTCCCCGGAAGGCCTTATTTGCTTATTTGTTGTAATCAAAATGTTCCCCGTAGAACCTAGTTCCGAAAATGTCATTTTTTATTGACCGGTGTGTAATTTTAGAAATAAAAGCCAATATTTGTAACATTTTTGTGTGATTTTTCAAAAATCCGCTAAAAGGGGTGTGGCCTCTACGAAAAGGACGAATCCTATTGGTGGATTCGGCCAAAAAGAGGGCGTGGCTCCTTTTCGAGCTGGGAAAGCTTTTTCAAGGCTTTTCTCCATAAGGAATAACGTTGTATCAAGGGGTACCCCTTCAAAAACCGTCAAAAATTGAGAGCCTCGCCCCTTCTCCTGTTCCTCCCCTGCTCGGTTTACTATCCCAGATATTCGAACTCATGTTGCAAGCTACACAATTCCGAATATAGGAATAGAAACCTCGCCGGGAAGCCATAAGTTATGGAGATAGAAATAAAGTGCCTCGACCGGGTTTCGAGCCTGCGACCTTCCCATCACAAGGCTCGTGTCTTATCCACTCGGTTATACGCTCATATAGAAAAGGCGTTGAAACTTCTATAAATCCAACATATGAAGTAAGCTGGTCTACGTGTATGTTGATAGTATTCCATAAATCGAATATGGTTATATAAAAAATATGGTTATATAAAACCAACATATGAACCAATAAGTTATTATGCATTACATATATTTTGCATTACTGATCCTTTATTGAAACTCCTGTAATTCCAGCATAGAAACAATGCTGTTCAGCAGCTTAGCTCGCTGCGCCTTGCTGCTATGAACGCACCAATCTTTTGGGAAAAAATTATTGCAGCATAATTATCAAATCACAAAAACTTGTTTGCAAGAAAATAACCTGTATTTTTCTTGAAAACTTCACACATGAACTGCATTCCAAAAACACGTTGCTCTAATACAAAATTTCCCTTCTTCAGCATATGCCTAACAGAGAATAAGGCCTACACGTCATATTCCTCTTCGTACTGTTCCTCCACTCCAAAACTCGGGCAAATCCTGCAATCCTTGTAGCATGTATGACTCCCAAACGCTTCAATAAATAGCAGCTCAGTAATTGTTGCCGCTCCTCTTTCACCTTCCCGTTAATCAAACACACATTCAAAATTTTCCTTAAAAGAAACTGTTCTTAAGAATTGCTTTTTTTATTATATGCAATTTTTTCTTCTGTGATTTCTTCTGTGCATATAGACACAATAGACTTTATGATCTCTTAATATCAGACATATCACTAACCGTAATTCCCGTAGATATTTTTAGACAATTTATGAAGCAATTCGTCATAATGTTGAAGACGGGAAAGTTTGATACCCTATAAGAACCACATTCGTTGTGTTATTTAATCGTACTTTTCATCGTAGCCGGTAAGTAAACAGAATCTATGCGTTTTTCAACTTCATACGAGTTCCTATCTGAAACTTGCTTCGATTCCACTCCTGACGGTGTGACCTCAGCTACACAAGGGCCATCTGCATTCAATGAAGGATCTTCGTGACTGTTTTGACTGAAGGACCTTCGTGACTGAAGGATCAATTAAAAATAATAAACCTAAATTAAAAATAATAAATGAAAATAACGCAACCGATTTAGTAGTTGTAGCTTACCAATAAAGCACAAAATGAAGGCGCCGATTATAGGCGCGCAGCCAGCAACCACTTATTAGGAACCCCGGGAGTCATAAAGCAATCCATAGAGAAAAAACACCGATACCTTCGAGATTTGCGAAATTCCGATTATGTTTCTCTCCTGCGACAGGTGGACCGCAGTTATGACTGGTATTGCGCAGAGCCCAAGCTAAAAACCTAACGCCTGTGACACAGCACATGGTCCGCATAAATCAAACGCGACGGGTCCAACCAACGATACTAAGCAACCATCAAACAATCCCATGCCGAGACAAAGAATTGTTAGCCATTTCATTGATTCAGCCAAAGTTAAGAGCATGGTTCACTCCGATGCATAAGAGTGCCTGCAATTGCAGCCCAAAATGTGAATTACTCCCGATAAAGAAAAGAAAAAAGTAAAGGGCATTTACGTTATACCTGCAGAAGGACGAAGCGGTTGATTTGCGGTAGATCGCTGAGTTTTCCAAATTTTAACGACCGAAATCAGACGTTACACTACGAGAAGTACAAAACGCACAAAACGAGAAGCACAGAAACGAGTTGCACAAAACGAGAAGCTTACCATCTGATTCATGACCATCAATCTTAAACATACATTATGAACCTTTTTAAGGAATATGTCACGTTGGTGTTCGAAGCCATTAGTCCGCGAACAAATTTTGCGACTTGCACATCTCGACTGATCGCCAGGATTGGTACCCGTTTCAGTGTTTATTGCACTGGCAGTTCCTATGCGTTCACTACTACACAAATCGCCAACCCGGACTCCAACGCCCTGGCTTCCACTGGTAACGCCTGATATATGCTTGACATCCCACCAATATCGCCTCCTGCTCCTGCTATCCCTTTTACTCCGCCAGCGACTTCACTATCTTGCTGTAAATAAAAAAAACAAATAGGGCTTTCATTCGAAACCTTAAAAAAGCTTTAAAAGATAATGCATTACGGATGTCTTACTTCATCTTCTTCCCGTTCCACGGTTGACATTTCCAAACTGACTGCAACCCAAGACACGAACGTCTGAATGGTGAATGTCTCGAAAGCAATAGCTGAGACAACGTCTTCTGCCTTGCTAACCAACGTCCGTTTCAGATAACAAAACAATTCTTAAGGATCTGAGCCATAAGGAAATGTGGAAGGCGCCAGCAGCCCTACTTGTACTCGGGACGGTAGTTACATTCTTGCTTTTTTCCCTTTGAAGCATAAATAGAGTTCGCCTTTTAAAAATTTGCTTGGATAGCAACAAATGGCGTTTGTATTTACAAGCGAAGAGCACCATGCAGCCTGCAGCCTTACCTGAAGAGAGTATACAAAGCTGATAGACCGAAGCCATTATGTCTGGCGTCTGATCTAACTACAGGTCAGAGGTTAATCAATTTTATATCACAAAAGGCCTTTAAACAAGGACAACACGTTGCGGTGGACACGAAGAGAGAAAAAAGTGAGAAGCTAAACTATTGGGGCTCCCGACTGCGGCTCCGATGAGGAGAAAGAGGCAATGGACAAGGCCTGGATCATGCTGAGGTGACTGAATTTCTTACAAGGCATAAGAGCTGATATGACAATATATGCGGTTGAAGGTGCTAGTTTTTTCAACCTTTGCTTCTGGCAGCTCGGTATTGTACAAATATACTCCATGTGTTCACCGTTGATCTTTGCTGGCTAGTTTGTCGATCAACTCTTGCAAAGGCGCCAACTCTCTCCGGTCAATCAAATTAAATTCCTACATGTCCATTTATAAGATATTTTTATTCTTTTATAAAGACAATACTTACTTGCACAAAGAAAATAAAATGCTTGAAGGACGTATTCAAATGCGCCTCTTCTCCAAGTTGTACAACTTGGGGGAAGTGCTGGTGATATATGTGGGCATAAACCCGAAACAACCTCTTTAGAATGGTCTTCGCGATAGACAAGAAATTCTTGGGAAACGGCACACCTACACGACAATAAAAGGTTTCGTATGACTACTAATTCAAAAACCATGCTTAAAATATACCAATCTTAGACGGAAAGAGTGTTTCATCATCCAATTGGTCTTGAACCCATGTCATCAGGTAATCTATGTATTTGGGGGCAGAACATTTGATAGGTTTCTTGACTGTCTGTCCATCTGCCCAGTGATACTCGTACTTAGGACCTGCTGACATGATAGGACAACTTTCTTCCGTGCAGAATTCCGTAATTGTGCCGTAAAGCATGTTAATTTGGTTGAAGAAGTCTACGGCTAAAAACAAACATCAACATATAATAAACTACGGCATAAAAACGAATGTACTGTTAACGGCGACCCATTCATTGAGGTCTTCTCCTTCAGGTAACATAACTGCAAGTCGTAGATTGCCTGAGCCCAAAGTTGCTGCTGCATGTTTCATCAAATCATACTGGTGTGTCCCTTCCGGAATGTTCTTCTTTGGCTTGAACGTTTTGGATGAACGGCCCCCACTAGAAAACAAATTAACACACGTTGAAATAATCCCTCGTCAAACTATCTTGTGTTTATATTATTTAGTCCCCAGTTGTTTGACGCAAGTTTTGTTTTACATTTATAAGACCTAGATTCTAGGTCTTATTAATAATAGTTTTGTTTTACATTTATAAGACCTAGATTCTAGGTCTTATTAATGTAAAACAAAACTTGCGTCAAACAACTGGGGACTAAATAATATAAACACAAGTGAATAAACAAACAAAAATTTAAAACATTCATCTAATTACTACTTACAATAAAAAGCTCATCCTGTAGCACAGGTTATCCAATGAGTAGTAGAATCAATTTAGAATCGCCTTATATCACTTTCACTATAAGATGACACGGATATTTTTATTTAAACCAAAGATTTTACTTTCCTTCCAAGAAAACAGCTGAAAACAGCAAACAAAACCTACTGTCATCTATGAACGTTCAGTGTAACCATATCATTGAAAAGTTGGGGAAACCGAAATTATTTACGAAAGCTTGTGAAGTAAGCTACATAAAAGGGAAACAATACTTACATAATAAAAATAGCATTACAATCTTAGCACATTTTTAATGCATATGCATCTAAATAATAATAATAAAAACTACTCGATGCCGTGTTCATTTATAACTGTCCTATATATGACTGCGTGATTATATAAGACATCGTGCATATCTTGGACACAATAACAAATCTTGTTTTGGATATTAGCAAAGGGCTCGAACATAAGCCGGACTAATATTATGCTGAATGGTGCAGGCTGTGGTTAACATTACAACTGACAACCGAACGTGGGTTTAGGGCTTACGTACAAAGGTGTCATAATGGCAGTCAAGAAGCTCAAGTATGCATGTAGTGGCAGATTATGGCATAGGCCCAAGTATACTCCGACTTTCAAACAAGGAAAGAGGTAGGAGGATATGCGGCGCCGAACCGAATACTTTCCAGCTGGGCATTTGCTTCTTTTGAATTATTCCATCATTTCAACGTTGTAGACTTCATTACACCTTCTCCATTATTTTCTTTGTCACTCAATGAGCCGACATTCTTCTCACGAAACAAGGCCCCCTTTCTGTCAAATCCAGGTACAAATTCGTGTTAACCAACACCTTTACCAATCCAATTACTATCTGCCTATATTAAAGTAGTTATACTCCTTACTTCCATGGACTTTGCCACAATGAAAATACAAGCAATTGAGACTGGGTTCTTGGTTTACACCTGCCCCAGCCACCCCCTCGAAAACCGTACTTTACGTATCTATGCAAATATACAAGTAAAAAAAAGAGGCCAAGAAAGAAGGCGACTGGCGCCAGCTGCGTCACGCCATCGAGCCATCTAACCCCTTGGAGCATTATTCTATAGTTTCATTCTTAAAAAACCTCAGCTTTACAGCTACGGGTGCCGAGAAACCGTATTTGATTAAGAGATGGTTTGGCTCGTCTAATGTACTATATGGCTCGCACGTCTTTTCCAGACAGGTGTGTGCATATGTCCCGTCATTTATTTGGCTCGTCCACGCTCAACAAACCCACTTTGCATATTCACAAAAGGGCTCAGCTTGATGACTTCTCTGATTGGGATTATAAGCTACAAGTGAGGAAGTCAAGCAGATCATACACTTTGTTTATCTGTACACTAAACTAGGCAGACGCGCACTCTTTAAGTAGTTTAAGGGATTAGACTGGGAAAAAAAGAAGACTTTTATAACATGTACAGCGAATTTCTTTAGAAATAGAGGCTGTATGAAGATTAAACGTAGGAAAGGGTCGCACAGCGGCTCCGGAGTAAAAGTGGCGGATCTCCTGCTGCTCTGGCGCCTCGGTGTCGCCAACCACAGCTACACGGGCCACATTGGAGGCTATAAGGCCAAGCAATCAAGGCGTTTTGTACAGAGCAGCAAGAATATCCCTGGCTCTTTCCTCTCTGGGGACCAGGTGCTTCTGCGGAAAATTGTCTATACCCACTTCGCGCCGACACGGACCTGCTCCATGGACCCAGGATCCTCTATCCAACTAACTAATAAAACAAGCGGGGAAACATGCGGACTGGTGGCAAACTATAAGCCTGTGAAAGGTGTCGGTCCGAAATTCTTGGCATGTTAGTACGCGGGGTGCATCGCTTGTTCAAAGCCTTTCAAAGGGACGGAAAATAGGGATGGCTTGGCGCCCCATTGACGGGCCACCGTTTTCTCGCCTTCTCTGAGCATTCAAGGGTTCCTGATGTAGACTGGCTGATCACCCAAGAACGTTTCCCGCACAGGAATCTGCTATGATGGAAACTTTTTGCGTTTTTCTACGAAGCAAAAAATTAACAGGGAAGCCAAAGCCGGGTGACAGAACGGATTTGTGAGAACAATGTCCGGCGCCGCTGTGGAATGGCGGCACACAACAGTCACACAAAAGCCAAGTGCCATTATACCTTGGTTTCACAATAATTCTTTCGTCCCAAGTCAAGAACTAGTTTACAAATACGCAAATGTGTGTGTAGGACGGAAGGTGTTGGATCCTGACTTTCGCTTTTTTTATTTAAAGATAAGGGAACAAATTAGTTTCAGTCAGTTACAGTATATCCGGATTGTGCGCCATACCTGTCTTCTAGAAACATCGGCGCCAATTTTGACAGCTCAGGGAGGCATACATTATGAAGCGGACCCTAAAGGTGTATAGTTCAGCCATAAGAAATGCTGGCAAACGCGTAAAAAGGCAAGATGCCCGTGTGCCCCCACGATACCTGTCCCCCCGGAGGTCCAAGATCTGTAAGCCATCTCATACAATAATTCTTCAATATTGCCAAGTTATTTTTGCAACGCATGTATTTGTAGCAAATTATATCGAGGGAGGGAACTGAAAACAGAGCAATTCAACCATAAAATTAGCCTGCAACCTTAGCCGAAGGGTGTCCGATTCGGGCTGTCTATGGTTGCTGTTAGCTACTGCAAATCTCGATAAAGTATCTCTCTTTCTCTTGCGAGAATCCTAAAATCCCCCCATTTTAGGATTCTCTTGGTCCTGGCTCAAGCAGCAGGTTCTTTGGCGCCACCCGCCATCATGTAACGCCTCGCTTGCTTGAAAACGTTCGATTCTTATGCCAGATGCTTACTGCTCAAGCAGCACGCATGCTTATGGTATGGGTATTTGTGGGAGCAGGAGCCTTCGCCCATGCCTTACTAGAACGAACAAATGTTCCTTGGTCTGGCATTTCCATACGACCTTCTTTATCTTCTTTTGCAATGTGCCATATTATTCTGCCAAGATAAAAAAGCTAAGCGTTACTTTGATGCCTTTTTAGGAGAGAAGATGAAAAGGGAGGAGCAACGTGTATGGCTTACAATTGCTGTTATACCCCTTTTGTTGAAGAAAAGAAGGTCCTGAGCAGTTGAGATTGTTTCTTTTCTTTCTTTCTGGCACGGTTGTCTTATGTCTGCAAGAAGCACCTGGCGCCACCGAGACGAGTCGTAATACGGTCACAAAAAACTGTTTGGGATCAGGATGCATGGGTTTAGCATCTTGCATGTTTGTGGCCGTTCATTTTCCCCACAGCTAATACGGCAGGGGCCTGTGGAGGCGGGCAAGTTTTGGTTCTCAACAAGAGGTGGTAATTAGGGTGACTACTATGTCAAAACGGAGGGCAAATGATAAAGCTACGGCTCCTTGTGTTCTATAGGTTACGTTCTTTTATAGTTCCCATGACTTTTTTGAGGAATTGTTGTCTCTTCTCGCAGAAATAACCCAAGAAGCAGGTGCAAGACAGCGTCCCACCTGTCCGTATGGTATGTACACGGGTCACGTGACACCGTTTCCAATTCGACTGGCGCCAGTACCAATCGACGCCACTCCCGCCAAGGAAACGAAGGAAAAAGTTCACCCCTTGAGAACGTCTAAAATACATAATTGCCTGATTGCTCTCCCCCCAGTGCAAAACAAAAAAGGGAAAAAACGAAAAAGGAGAAAGGAAAAGAAAACAAGAATTATTTGGACAAAGTTATTCCCTATTCTGTTCCACATTCATGGTGCTGCCGCTGCTCGAGTCTCTTTGCCAAAGAACTTTCATTGGGTCGGAGATAAGAAGGCTCAAAGGTCTTGTCATTCATGGCCAAGCAGGTGTGTGGGTAGTATTAAGAGCCACAGGAGATTCAGAATGCGGTGCCCGGGACACACATCCAACCTACAGAAGCCCATATCTCCACAGTTGGTCGTGGTCAGACCCAAAAGTTCGCTCGCTTCTTTTTATCAGATTAAAAACAAGATGATGCCCAACCTTTCCAACTTGTTTGTCTACTGATTCTCTCACAAATCCGCTGTGGTATATAGCTTTTGACTAAACTCCCAAGGAAGCGCACCAAAAACGGATCCCAATATATTTTCATTCTCTTTTTGTATCACGCAAATACTCTAACGCCCACCTAGACTTATTTGCATAATACCGACTCGGTTATTCATGTTACGGGACACCATGACGCCGCAGCAACTGGCGACGGCGCCATCCCTAAAGCTAATGAACACGGGCTACTCCGTGAATCAACAACCGGTTCCTTCGTCGAACTGGAATTCAAGCTTGAGTTTGCATATTTCCCTTTCTTGGATGAAAAGTTGCAAGTTGAAAATTAAAAGGACGTAGCGAATCCTGCCTAGCATGCTTTAAGAAGAACTATTAAAAAACGGAGGATGCAGGAGCATCTCGCACACATGGACTTGGCCAGATGGCCGTGACGTCTAAATAGAGCATCGTCTTTTTAGGGCTGTTGACCTTATACTTTTTCACTCCAATTCTTCTCGCCTGCTAGTGGAAGAACGAACGCCCCTTCCTTACAGGAAAGGACGTTTGTTTCTATACACCGGCGACGCCGCAGACGCCTGTATTACTGCAGAACGTGCCAAGAAACGGTGCGGCGCCTTTCAAAGCGGACTCGATGACTGTTTGCTTAGGCGCGTCCCGGCTATGCTAGAGCTTTTTCAGCTCTACTAAAATAAAATGTACAAAAAACCCGTGACGAACCCGTCAACGGATGACTTTTCCCATTTTCAGTTCTTCCAGCTAAGAATGTCATGACCATACACATTGCTAAGTATCCTAGGGCAACTTTCCAACACGGGAATAAATGAAAAAATCAGGAAATTAAAATGTCTCATTAGGTTTTACGTGTAATCTCTGTTTTGTCTTCATCACGTCACATTCATTTCACAAACAGCGTTCAACCCACATTCTTAATATTTCTTTGCTCTGCGTAAAAATTTGCCTATTTACAGATGACCTGTGGGAAAGTATTGCTTTTTCTTCGTCTTCCGCCAGAAAATCTTTCTGAATTCAGGTACTCGTATCCATGTCCCCCGTATAGCTTCTAATAAACACTGAAGATCAGTCTCCCAGACGCACAGGGAAATTGCTTTCTTTCTTACATCTTCAAGTTCTCGAACCACTGACACATTTCACAAATCATCATCGGAGTCTTCATTAGTTCGATCTTCCCGCTTTCGTCGCAATTGCCCTTCAGTGGTTAGTGTCCGTGTGCATAAATCTACGCACGAGGCCAACGACGGTAGAGCGTCCGTCTCCGAACTAGTGTCTCCTTCAGAATCAGTCGAGAGTTTGCTCAATGCCAAGATATAAGAAGCTGCAACTCTCAAAATCGACAGTTTTGAAAGTCGCTGACCATGTGAAAAGGAGGGCACGGCCCGTCGTAAGTTTTCAAAGGCGGCGCTGATAGTATGCACACGGGTGCGCTCACGGGCATTGGCTTCCATACGACGCTCCCGTGTCATATTTTTGTAGTTCCGGTGCTTGGTACGTCCGTCAGGTGATGCTACCCTCGGCGATGGAACGTTTGAAGGTACTACTTGTTGCACATGTGCGACAAACTGCTCTGCGGACGTTGATGCGGCCGCTGAAGGTGGCCTGGGTGGTAAAGTACCTGGTTCTTCTTTAACCACTGTTTCGAGCTTGGTTGCGGAACTGTCGTTCCCAAGTAGCGTTTCCACACTAAAGAAAGCCGAGCGCTTCTTTACCGGTAGAAGCAAAGTTGAACAGGGTGTGTTTTGTATCTCCTCTGGCTTTGGCGCACCTTTGTCCTCCCTCGTAAATCGTTGTGTGTCAACCTCCTTGATAACCTCGTTACTTGGCTTCACACCTAACTTGCTTGTCTTCCTCTCCTTCCTAAGTTTTCTGGAAATGGAAGTTACTGGAGTGGAAGTGGCAGAGTTTTGCTGAACACTAGGCTCACCTGGCTTAACTCTTTGGTCTTCCTGAACCACTTCACATTGTATACCCGAAAGAGAAACACTTTGCTTAACCAGGGACAAAGGCTGTTGTAGAGGACTCGGAGATGGGACATTTCTAGGCCGGGACACGGTGGGAGAAAGCTGTGGAGAACATGGCGAAGTTCGCAGGTTGTTAAGATCTTTGTGTGTATCTTCTCTTAGTGAAGAAGATACTGGTGGGTGGTAGCTCTGAGTCAGAGGGTGTTTTATTAAAGATGGGTTGAGTATCGGCAGATGGTTTGGTAGTGGGAAGTGGTGGGGATTGTGTGGTTGAGTAGGTGACGGAGGTGGAATGAAGGAAACACCAGTTGAGTTGTTGTAAAGATTTGGGAGAGGGGGGTACAGACCCATTCCATGGCTAAATGGTGGATGGAGATAGCCTAAGGCATGAGGGTGATACCAATTAGGCGCCAGAGGGGGGAAAGGATGTCTCGCGTATGCAGCGCTGGGTGGCCAAGGCAAAGACGCATTGAGCCTTGCCAAAACGTATTGGTTAACCAAAGCACGCTGCTGATGATCATGATTGGTAAGATACTCGGCGTTTGTCGTCGGTAAACATGACTGGGTATTTGTAGGTGTTAAGCGCAGCAATGAAGCTAAGGGAAAATGATGGGGATGAGGAACCATGTAGCCGGGAGGCAAATAAGCCGTTGTGGGTGGACTTGGTGACGGTAAGAACAAATCTCCAAGGGCTGTTAAGGGTTTGGGAGTCGTTGGTGAAAGCGGAATTTCTTCTTCTTCACTGCCAGAAATTCTTCGTTTCTTTTCTTCGCATACTGGACGCCGAAGTTCTTCAGCTTGAAGCTTCCGTTTACTTGTAGAGGTTGTGGAGGAGCCCGTAGGGCATGAACCGTATGCCGTTTCTGTTAGCATGGGCGGAAAGGGCCTTAGACGCAGCGTCTTGTTGAATAGGATGGGTCGTGGCTTTATTTCCACGCTGTCTTCACTGCAATCCGTAGGCGATAACTCTTCTTCTTCTTGCAGGCTCGGCAGCGACATCCCCTGTACACATACAAAAAGTTTTACGTCCGCAATTTAATGCCCATTTGTGTGCATAATAGATGAGAATCAAGAGCGAAGCCATCGTAACAAAACAAAACAAAAAGAAACTAAAACGATAATTAAAGATGCCGAAAGACGCTTGAATGGGTACAGAAATTTAATCAAAACTTCTACCAAGTGTTACTAAAAAGTTACTTGTAAAATCGCTACACGCCGTGTTATTAGCTCATCGGGCTTTATATATAAAAAGCCACGGAAAACTCCTCAACGTCAACGCCATATGGCTCTATTCTATAAAAGTCAAAATCGAATTCCCATGCATGCTGGCGTGAGCTTACTTTCTTATCCAACAGCTGCTCGCATTACACACGTAACAAAAATACATCCCACAGATAATAACACACGAGTGTTTCTTTAAGGAAAAATCCGAGGACTATGATCCTAGCCTAACTTGGGCAGCGATTTGAACGGGAACAATAACACTTCATAAGGTAATTTTTCTGCAAATCATCAGAAATTGAACTTGTGAGAAATTGGTCTCGACAGCCCTATCATCGTATGCAAATTGAAGCAATACTAATGGTATAATCCTTGAACCACAGTTAACGGTCGCTATTTTCACACCTGTCTCTGTCCAACGCTGCCAACATCTACAACATCTAACCAAATGCCTTCCTTGTAAGAACGTGCATATATGCTGGCTTTTGGACGACACATCACTACAAAACACCTGCTGACTAGGACGGGACTAAGGGACAGCGGCAGGTGCTCTCTTATAATGCGATACAAGGTTTATCTATCGGTCTTAAACAACCGCTTCTACTACGGGCTTGCCTTCTAGAAAACCCACCTGTAAGGCAAGAACTGGGAAGGGAAATTGGGCCTACATAGAAACTTGAGCTCGTTAACGGGCTCCTTAATTTGCCTCGGGAATTTTCTTCCTATATGCCTGCGTCTCGGCCTATCTCAGTCTGTCTGTCCTTCTGTCTGTCCAGGTCTTGTGCATATCAAATTCCGATCCTTGATTGGAGTTTCTTTGTTTCTTCTTTCTTTTTGCTGGGGGGGTCATTTTGTGAGCTTACGTCTTAAAACACCTATAGACTGATTCTGAGGTGGTTCGTTCACTTAAAGGCGTCTCAACAAGGAACCGGGTTCACCATAAAATCCAAAAGAATATGGAAATCAAGTTACTCGAATGCAATAGACCTCAACAAACTCGAATATAAGTAGAATGAGAGGGAGATGGACCCAACAAGTAAAGTCAAGCTGGAAAAGTGGTCAGTTTCACTGGCTCGTCTGCTGGGCGCCGACACTTTGGCGCCAACACGACCTGACCGACCATCGTATACCAGCGACCACCTCCGTAGTCTGTTTATACGTCCCGCCTTAACCCGAGTCAAGACCTCCCACTATTATCAACTATCACCACTGCAGACATTACACGCAAAACTATCGCTTAAACCACTTAGCGCAATTGAAGCCTCGTAATTAAATCCCCAAGCTATTATATTCTCCCCAAAAGCATGCCATACAAGTTTACTTGACTTCTGAACCCTGTCTATATAGAAATTATACGGATGACGAGCAGCGCAACGCATGTAGAAAGACTCGTCTTACAAAAAACATTATGATTAAGAAATTGGGCTCGCACTTTAGACTTGCTTATCCATGTTTAGTTAAGTTACTTAGCTTTCTTATCGTGATAGATGCATCTATATGGATAGAAACCGCCACGACCGACCACATGCTAATCTCTTATCTCGCTCCTCCTTAAAGAACACATACGGAAGACGCAGCTCGCTTAATCTCGCAAGCACGGATGGCGCCGGTCTGGGCCCTCTCACATATTCGGGTGCGGACTCCGGCTGGGATTTATCGCACCTGGGCAATGGGGCGCAACACGCGGGATATCCACCTTTTCGCACCTTTCATGTTTTACCCCTCCCTCCTGCACACCCTACGTACCCTTACTGTTTCCGACTACCTGTGCCTGGACCCAAGTTAGTGGACAGGTGCCTGGCACGTAATCTAAGATTACACTTCGGAGTTTGCCCTTCGCCGCGAGCTTTAGTAATATAAAGCAAACGAGACGGAGCCGTGGCTCCAATACTCTGGCGAGTAACAAGCTATAACGACCTGCAAGTCACGCGACAATTCACCGACTATAACTGCTATTGTCGAAAGCTATATCTATGGAAAATCGGGCAATGCCACACTACACGCTGTCCCAGCCGACCCCCCTTACTCTACATAGGGGACACAGGTGCCACGCACTACCAGTCATGTCCGTAATGCCAGTTTGTTTCAATGGATCCATATTGTATGCCCAGAATCTCATGGACCAAGCGTCCGTAAGCCAAAACGCAAAGGTTTCCACGTATAACACGATGCATAAGCGTGCAGACTAGCGACACCAGACTTTGATGAGCAGCGAGAAGTGTCACTATTGATTAGAGGCAAGGGAGCGAGATGACGGCCATGCCATTATAAATTGCAGGCAGAATATTAGACACAGCCTGACAAGCTCACTTGACTGCCTGACAAACTTTTTAAGAGTGTGCAAGAAAGGACTAATCTATGTGGCGCGGCAACGCCTCGTTACACTATGACTTAACTTGGTGTTAAGCTGTGATTCGAGCAACATATAGTGCGAGGGACTTTCTTGTTTTGAGTTCTATATGTGGAAAGCGGGAACGTCGTCATAGAATTCGCAGGTGCCTGATGCAGGGTTGAATTATAACGGCTTCGTGGACGTCGTCCGAGTCATGGCATCGGTACCATGCCGTGCCCGGAGGTCGCCCCGCCCTTCTTTTCTTAATATGTATTTCTTCTTTTTTTAGCTTTTGACCACAATAATGACCCCAACGACAAAACTGTTTGGACAAGGTGATGAACAAAGCCTTCTCTGAAATCGGAATATTGCCTTCACACCTCTCCCTACTCAATCGTGTAAATCCGCAGCAAAAAAATGACAACAAATAAATAAAAAGTACCCAGGAAACATTACAGCCTGTCTAAACGTGGTAACTTTCATTTTTAATACTACGCAACATTGAAACTCTTAATTGCCATACGAGAAAGAACCCCAGGGAAGGTGAGCTCTTAATTATTAGAATAACACAGGATAATTAAACACACCTTTACCTGTATTAATGAGGAACAGTATATTCCTGGTAATCCAGGTGACGTTGACATTCGCCACTTAGGATTCCGTAAACTGCTATAGATCACAACTTCCGGACCAATACCAAGATGTACCTCCGTACGTCTCCGTTAACACATCACTAATTAATTGCTACGTATCGTCTGGTAATTTAGTAGAGTGAGGTAGTCCTGCCGTAATGACACTGCTCGGAAGTAATGATTATGGGCCACTGACCACGCTTAACCAAGTAAGTTGAGCCCTGTACGTAACAGGCACGTCCACGACTGACGAGTGCTGAGCATTAACTAACTCAAGACGAGTTCAGCTCCCTAGCGATCTTGCCGTCCCAGTCGTGCTTGTTGCAATACAGTTCAGAATAGCAGTGGGACCTCCACCGTCTTTGAACGATCACTCCCCCAAAACCAAGAAGCTCTTGGGGCTGTGATCTGTGCGGTGGGGAGCCTCGTTTGGGCCTCCTTGTTCTGCCTTCACGTTCTTCGCAAGCGGAGGTCGGACAGACTCATTTAGTCTCGACCATCTGGTCTCATAGATTTTCCGAATTTCAAGCATCTGGCTCTGCCTCCCCAATTCATAGCCCCATTTCTGTGTTGCTGCTAAATTGCTGACCGGAGATAAATACAACTTGCAAGCGCAAGGTGCAATTCCTTGTAGGACGCGACGCGGACGTATACGAGCTTAGTAATCAGCTACATTGTTATCCTGAAAGGGTAATTTTTTGGGGCAAAAGTTGGGAATCGGGTAAGTTGCGTTTAGTAGCAAATGAGCCAAAGAAGTGACGCGAGCATGGGCGTGGGATATTGGCCAAGGAGCTTTGTCACGAACAACTGCTCACGGACCACGAATACGGAATTAAGCTGGGGCTCGTATATACGTTGTGCGTGTAAGGCAGTAGCTCTTCGCTGTTGATGAGCGAGACTGAAGAACGTGTCGGGATAACGATGAACTAAGGAAGCAAGCAAGTCGAGTCGGCATAAAAGGCCGGATCCGGATCTAGTGTATAAATAGAGAGAGAGAGAGAGAGCATGGGCCACAGGACGACTTTAATAAAAGGCCTATGGAGTGCCTAAGACAGAGCCGAATAAGAGATCAATATATGAGGGGTTGTTCAGAACGACGTGGTATACTTGGGGTGAAATATGCTCTTGGATGCTAACTCACAATGACAACGACGATGTGTTGGCTCCTGCTGTTGTCGACTTGCATGGGATCGACTAAGTACACGGACGAGGTTCCCCTTGATGCTGACATGCTAAGCAGGCATTTTCTCCGGGCCCGAGCGACGTGAGAGGGAAGGGATCGGCGACAACTTCATGAGATACTGATACGAGCTAATCATGCTTATTAGGCAAGGTAGAGATCAACCTGGCATGCTGGGGGCGCATAGAATGCATAATTTTCTAGTCATTTGGATTCGTGATGAGCTATGAGCAATAGCAACTCAACAGGGGATTTGTCTTCTATGAGACTCGGACAAGAAAAAAAAAAGAGTCCAGTTTTCTTTTTGAACCCAGTTTTCGTCAATTTCAAGAGAGATCCACGTTGGTCGATAATGGATCTGGCATGCAAGTAAAATGAAAATGGACTTCGAGTGGACTGTGTCGACGTTAGAGTATAGCCTAACGTTAGAGTATAACGCTTGAAA
This sequence comes from Lepidurus arcticus, assembly GCA_003724045.1. Lineage (NCBI taxonomy): Eukaryota > Metazoa > Arthropoda > Branchiopoda > Notostraca > Triopsidae > Lepidurus > Lepidurus arcticus. The sequence goes on from RJJA01000095.1 coordinate 66,630, forward strand.
TGTAAAGAAGTGTCTACTTCCGAAACTTTGGCATGAACAATTGACTAAATTACGTTACAGACGACAGAATAGCTGAGGTAACAAAATCACATTATGTTCAACCCTGAGGCAGGTTGCACAGCAGCGGTTTTTGTATTAGCTTGAGTAAAACCAGAATAAATGCAATGCCCCGCGGATAATTCTAAGCCATAAAATTGAAAAATTACGAGCTATGAGAAGATATCGCAGGGAAATGCTAGGACATGTTAAAATATTGCCAGACAATTCAAGCATCCAAGTGTAACGAAACGAGCAGTAACTTCAACACACTTAATTTCATTAGCAAGAGGGTATACTGAGAAAAATCAAAAAGTCTTATTTAACAAGTATTTTCTCGCTTCGGAAAATTAAACTAATTGTATTTACAATAGGTAGCGGGAGGGGATATTTAACTATCGCTTTGTTTATGAAACATCATATCGCATAGTGTTTTAGTATGACAAAAGGTCGGGTAATCCCTTTAGCAGCAAATTCTTGTTATTCATTTATTAAGCTGTTTTAAAAACATTGCTCAGCTCATTTTCTACGGTGTACTAGATTTGACCAAATCGAATAACCCACAAAGCCGCCAATCGCACATAGAACTATATACAGTTGGACTGCTACGTTGACGCTTGTGTGTCCTTTGCGATTATTCGTTTCATTTGTAATTTAGGTTTCAGAGGTATGAGAAAAATAAGAAAAATAAATCCGCCCCGATGCTCACAAGGTTTAAAAAACATTTCCTGGGTGCCCTCAGCTGTGCCTTTAAATTTTGTCGTATATATCGTCAAGCAGGGGGGCTGTTTTAATAGCTGACATGTGTTCTTGGCTATTCCGGCAATTTTTATAGCGTCAAAAAATGTCTTCGTTTTTAAATGTAGCGTACCAATCTGCTTTTCAATTCCCGTTTAACATCTATACTAAAAACGAGAACGTAATCTACAGTTCGGAAATTCCGTAGGTAACTTAAACCGACATGTAGCGAAACTTATTTTAGAATGAAATGTATTTAAATCATAATGAGTAATTGTTAAGAGGCCCTGTAACGTAACAGGGCCTCTTAACAATTACTGATATTGACATGAAGAAGCAAAACTTTTTGAGCGCAATACCATAGTTTATTCTTTAGAATATACTTAACATCAGTGCGTAAGTTCTGTATGAAATTTTTATAGCTTTTATGTAAAATACAAAAAGTGATTAGTTTTCGGCTGATTTTTTTAAAATTTATTTAGACAAGTGTCATTCTGCCGATGCAAACGCTTGTTTCAAGTCCTGCATCCCGCCTTTTCCAAGTCACGTCGTATGATGGCAGCAGAGGCCGCTATCTACCGTGCTGGAAATAAAAATACAAAATTGATCAGTTTTGTGTTTTGTATGAGTAGTAAACAAATGTTGTGGATATTTGTCCTAAAGTTAAAATGAGCGATACATTTGGGAGCAGTCTTCTTCGTCAGAGGAAAGAACTTTCGCAACGAAGGAAGTTATGTTTAGCTCAAACTCTTGGCATTGGCTCGGTCGAGCAGCTTAAAGAAGCTTTAGGAACCGACACTGACGAAAAATTGTCGAAGAAGCCCAAAGTTGAATTGACAGCAAGTTCTGCATCGGCAGCCGAGGATATACAGACGGCAACGAACTCCAGCACCGAAAAGGACGACGAGGTTTTGTATACAGACTCGTCGACTTTTCTGAAAGTAAACCGATCTCATCTATTCCAATACTCTCAAACATTAATCATTCTCTGTACTAAACTAGGGAACTCAATCTTCCAATCCCCATAATGATTACTGCCAACACTTCGTAGACACTGGACAAAGACCACAGAATTTTATTCGTGATGTTGGTCTTGCTGATCGCTTTGAAGAGTACCCGAAGTTAAAAGAGCTGGTTAGACTGAAGGTATTTTGAGTCCTACTTCTTTTCAGTATTTCGTTACGAAAATCTTATTTTCTAAGGATGGGTTGATTTCGAAAACAGCTACGCCTCCCATGTATTTAAAAAGCGATCTTCAAACGTTTGATTTGAAGGAACTCGGTTCCAAATTTGATGTCATTTTGGTGGAACCGCCTTTAGAGGAATATCAGCGATCTTTGGGCGCAACAAACGTCGACTTTTGGTCGTGGGACAAGGTATTGAGCTTCGCCCTTTGTCGTCCACATTCTAATATTCTTTGTGGCATAGATCATGCAACTAGACCTAGGAGAAATTGCCGCTCCGCGTAGCTTCATCTTTTTATGGTGTGGTTCAGGCGAAGGCTTAGATTTAGGCCGTGTTTGCCTAAGACGGTGGGGTTTTCGACGCTGCGAAGATATTTGCTGGATAAGGACCAACGTTAATAACCCTGGTCATTCCAAAAATCTGGAGCCAAAGGCTGTCTTTCAAAGAACAAAAGTTGTACAAGCAAGCTTGTACACATTCTTGGACCTAACAATCGATTCTTATAGGAACATTGTTTAATGGGTATCAAAGGAACAGTAAGAAGATCTACAGATGGGGATTTCATCCATGCTAACGTGGATATTGACCTGATTATTACTGAGGAACCCGAATACGGTTCTTTGGAAAAGCCGTCCGAAATCTTCAATATAATCGAACATTTCTGCTTGGGCAAGCGGAGGTAACCAAAAGAAGCTAAACTGAATCTTTTCCAATTTCGAAACATCTTAGGTTGCATGTTTTTGGTCGCGATAGTACGATTCGTTCAGGCTGGCTGACCATAGGTCCGCAACTTACAAACAGTAATTTCAACGCGGATACTTATGCCAGTCATTTTACTAGTGGTTCGATAACCACTGGCTGTACAGATCGTATTGAAGCTTTGCGACCCAAATCTCCCCCACCGAAAGGTGCCAAAGGAGCCGGATCTAACCGTGGCAGAGGTGGGGGTGCCAAGACGCAATTCTCTCGTGGAAGAGGTCGGGGAAGATAAACCGTATACCAATGGTTTTTGTATCCTTTTTCATTGATTCCCCTTTAGGAACTTTCGACCCAATACAATCGAACATATAAACAATAGAAAATTTGTTTTAGCAAACCTAATTTCCATGGTAAATGTTTCCTGATTCACCAAAAATGTCTTCTCGCAAGGTCACTGGGTCAGCAGCAACGTCTCATTCGATCACAGAAACACCGTTTTATGGACCTCATCTCTCGGAACTATAAACAAAAGGACATTACCGTTTCTTTCTTTTCTCGTTGCAGTTAAATTGTACTTTGACCTCGCAGTCCTGCAATAGCAATCGATCTCAGTAGTACACTAACTTATTGTCGTCCGCAAGTTACAACCCGTTCTACAAGGCTCTGTAAAACCTGCCTCAACTGCAACCTTCACGCCAGTGTTGAACGTAGGCAGTCAAAATAAAGGAGCTGGCAGTGATAGGTCAGTGAGTATTGCACTGATTTTATAGTTGTACGTCTTCGCCATGAAGTCTTCCGCTGTCGTTTTGGTTGCTTGTACGATTATGTGTCTCCTGGTAAGCTAAACAAGAAAAGGAATGAAAAATACTTACTCCAAATTATGTTTTTCTTAATATTAGCAGACAAATTTGATAAGCGCCTATTTGCCGTCGTCCACTCCTTACACGAATATTTGCCCAAGGCCATACGGGTTGTTTCCCCATCCGTTCTCCTGCGGTTTATTCATAAATTGTTGGCAAAATCGTGGCTATGTACAACCGTGCGCTCCAGAAACTGTTTTCAACCCAGTACTGAGTGTTTGCGACTGGCCCTACAACGTTGACTGCACCAATGATTTATAAGCGCTCTATTACGGGAGATGCACATTTCTTAATATTGTTGTTTTACTAGTGAGTTTTTGTCTGTAAAGATTTTAAGATGACATGAATAGAATATAGTAGAAAGTAGATAATTGTTTTGTGGAATGAAGCGCTTTTGCGTATCTTGGTTCAAGCAAGGAGTCTTTGACCTGGCCTTTACTCTTCAACTGATACTTGATACCTAAACAGAGTTGCTCAAGGATTTTTATATATTCTTATATATCTCGTAACTTGAAATTGGACTGCATTCAAAAACACATCTCCGCAGATTTTCTACCAACAGAAATGTTTTTTTTTATTTTTCCTGAATATTTGGCGTAAATTTTTTTTTAATCTGAGAGGCGCATATACTTTGTTGTAAATGTACTCGTATGATACTACGTTTTACCGCTTACCCACTCCAGTATCTGGAAGTTGTCAAAAGTGATTAGAGCAACAAGAAACGCGAGATGACGATGGGCAGATGGGAACAGATGCTAGAAGACTCACTGGATGCTCTAACAATCTTGGAGACAGTCACAAGCTGCTATAGCCATGCTTCCTTCAAAGTTGTTAACTTTTGGTTTTCTACTAATTATAGGACAGCCTGCAAAGAGCGTAAGTACATCCAACTTCGTATTAAACTTTTTTTTTAAATAATACGCATAATAGATTACAGACTTGCGTACTACCACAACAAAACCTACGATGCAGCAAGTGCCTCTGCGCAGAGCACCGGAGGCGCTTAGCAATGCTACGGAAGTTATTCCACCTACAATAGAAGTGCGAAATCAACGAAGTCCCGTCGTGGTATACCCGGGAAAACAGAAAACACCGCCTGGAACCATTCCAACAGCCCCACCTACTGTTTCTACGACAATTGCACGATTCTGGAGCCCGCAAGCCACACCCCAGGCTAGATCGGCCAACACTATTGGCGCTACAAATATTGAAACGGTGTATTACGATGCAGAACTTGATAAAATAGTATGCATCGATGGGGTGGAAGGATCTTATGTTTCTCAGGGTACTACGTCTATGCCTGAACCTCCTCCTACTATAACTGCACTAAAGTCGACACCATCAAACAGCAATTTGCGTGCAGGATTTCGTTTTGCGACTTCAACTACTACAGCTACTACTACCACTACTACACCTATACCAAAGTAAAGACAAAAGGCGAAACTATAACATTATTATCAACACTTTAAAATACTGAAATAAATATTACCTTTTTTCTTTAAAAAATGTAGTAGGCCAGGTATGCGTGGAAGACAAGGCCGACCTCTGATCCCGCTGGAATGTCCAACACCTTACGGAATTTTCCCACATCCAACAGAATGTGGCAAATTTGTCAACTGTTTCGAGGGCCGCCCACACGCGCATGATTGTGCGCCAGGCACTTTGTTTAACTCAGATCTGGGTGAATGCGACCACGTGTACAAAGTCACGTGCAAACGTAAATCCTTCCTTTTCACTACCCTCAGACGCATAATCAGCTCTTCTCGGCTAGTCGCACGTACACCGAAAGCCAAACCAACCCCGTTTCCTTTAGCTCAAGTCACGCCAGGTTCGAGTAGCGGCAGTAATACGCAACTACCTAGGCCACCTGTGATACCGGATAGCGGCCGACATATCCGCTTACGTGGAGGGGCCGGGCCATGGGAAGGTTACCTCGAAGTTCGCACCAACGCAAGTCAAGCCTGGGGTCATGTGTGCAATCGTCCAGACGAATGGTCTTTACGTGAAGCAAACGTAGTCTGCAAGCAGTTAGGATTTCTCAGGTAGAACTTTTTTTTGTTTTCTCAAATGTAATCTCGGAAGCGAAATCAGGGGCTCTGAACGGGCAACACAAGGAGCCGAATTTGGCCCCCTAACTCAAGAAAATGTATGGCTGTCACAAGTGGAATGCGGGGGACAGGAAGAGAACCTGGGGCAGTGCCGACTGCAAATCGGCAGTGATTGTGCAATGACAGAACATTTGGTAGGCGTAAGGTGTCGCACAAGTCCTGTTGGGCTATGTTCACCTGAAGAGCAAGCCCATGATAATTGGTGCTACCAGCTTCATACTGAAAGTGCTGTACGCGATAAGGCTCGCAACATCTGCGAAAGCCAAGGCGCCTATTTGCTTTACATCACTTCACAGGTACTTACATGACAAAATTGGGGACAATTTCAAGCATACTGATAGGGAGAGAACGATTTCATTTCCGACTGGCTATTGACTCAAAATCCCCCGATAAAAGCTATACATACGGACGGAATTGGTACTCGGGCATTGAAGAGAACTTTCTTTTTATGGGAATTTAACGAGCAGCCCTTTAATTTCACTAGATGGTGGCCAGGTACCTACTAAAACCAAGGTCACTCTAATACTCCGTAACTTTTTTCCTAGATTGGAATAACAACTTGACTGGTAATCCGGGTGTGGAAGGACATGCTCAATGCGTGGTATTACGGGATAGGTTTAGGTATCGAGGGGCTTGCGTAAAGGTACACTATTTCTTCTGGACTTTACTAAGGGACTGTTTGAACACACCTTTACCATTTGTCTGCAAGAAACGTCAGCGCGATATTGGTAAAAAGACGTTCCTTTTATAACAGGTTTGGTAATCTAGCTATCATTACAGGGTGTATTACAGGCAACGGAGTGGATTATCAGGGAACAGCCAACGTTTCACAGTCAGGTCGCCCATGTTTGACATGGGACGATCCGCGCATTAAACACGTGCTAGCTAGTTCTTCGCGCTCAGCAGTGAAACGACAGGAGCAAGTAATATTAGGGCGCAAAGGTACCAACTCGACAACATCCCACAATTACTGCCGAAATCCCAAAGCCGAAGAACAACCTTGGTGCTTCGTAGCACCGCATTCTATGGAATACTGCGATATTCCGAAATGTGCGATGGATGGTAATAACGTTCGAAACTCGAACCAAAACATTCAATTAACTATTTATTCAATTAATTATTCCAGCCAAAAGCGCCCTGCAAAGTAATACGAGGTGTAAAGTGAATCAATTTCAATGCAAACCAGCAGAATGCATTTCAATTATGTGGATTTGCGATGGCGAAAAGGTATTAGCCCACTTTCGTTGTGTTTTTCATTGTGCAGGGGATACTGGTTGCTTTAACAGGATTGCTCCAACGGAAAAGATGAGGAACTGTGCCTATCCTATTCGGATGAATTCGAACGTCGAAAGAATGCTAATCTCAAGAAGCATGACGTAGAAAAATGGATGCACACTTCCTTAGACACATGCGCAAGACGATGCGCGGAAGCAAAAGACTTCGTATGCAAGTCCTTCAACTTCAAGTAAACATTCCTTCAAAGGGTTTGCAACTCGCGTGTACTTGGTGCACCTGCCAAGTCGGTTAAACATTGATGCGGATAACCTCATGTATAACTTTGTAACTGAACACCTTAACTACATTACTTCGTACTCCAAGGAACCGAGTTACGAACCCTTTGCTTTCCCTGTAGCACATCCAGAACAAACTTTGCTTATTTCATTTCCAGTCCTTCACAAGAGGAGTGCATTTTGTGCGACAGTAATATAGGAATGTCGGGCGACTGGATGCCTTCAGAGGAGTGGGATTACTATGAAAGGAAAATGTTTAGCGTCAATTGCACCGGCAACTTTGAATGCACAACCGGGAAATGCATTAACGAAACGGATGTAAAACTAACAAAAGCCTACACTAGCTCCAATTCGTTACTTGAACGTGTGTGTAGGTATGTAATGGCAAAAACGATTGCGGTGACCGCTCTGATGAGGTTGTTTGCCAGAAACAACTGGGTTTTGAGATTCGGTTGGTCGGCAGTAACAACACTTACGAAGGCCGCGTGGAAGTTCAAGGTAATGATAGCTAAACAGAACGTATTCCTCTGGACTAATAGTCGGAAACTTCTTTCTAAGTTTTCGGAGTATGGGGTTCTGTATGTGATGACATGTTCAATTATAAAGCTGCGGACGTCATATGTCGGGAAGTGGGCTTCGAACTAGGGGCATCGCACAGTTTCTCGAACGGTTTTTTTGGCGACAGCGAAGGTCCTATCTTAATGGATAATGTACAATGTAATGGCAACGAGTCTTCCTTGAAAGAATGCGAATTTGAGGGATGGGGCAAACACAACTGCTTTTTAAATGAAGTATGTTTAAATTACTGCATTACGTGCCAGTCATTCTTTACCAGTATTTACAAACTTTGAATCTCAACAGACAGCTGGTGTACGGTGCCGTGTTGCTACCACCGATTGTAAAGAACAACAATGGCAATGCATCCAATCTAAAAAGTGCATTCCCATCGAATTTCTCTGCGACACAGTAGATGATTGCGAAGACAGGTCAGACGAAAACTCAACAGTGTGCAAGGTAAACTGGGCTGGCTTGTGTCGAAATAACTAACGAGCACTGAATTAGGTGGAACTGCAAGTACGTTTGGCAGACGGTATAAATGAGCGCACAGGGCGAGTTGAAATCCGGCACAACAACATCTGGGGTACCATCTGTGACGACGAATTTGGTCCCGAAGATGCCGCAGTTATTTGCAAAATGCTAGGGTTCGCTCCACAAGGACAAGTTTTACCAAGTGGACAAATAGGTCCGGGTAAAGGTCCGATTTGGTTGGATGAACTAAAGTGTAACGGATTCGAGAGCTCAATTATGGAATGCGTCCGTTTGCCTTGGGCTAAACACAACTGCAAGCATACCGAAGACGTCGCAATTCGTTGTTCACCCTCCCCTACCGCTCAAGTAAGTACAATACATCTAAACATATGAAGGGTAAACTTACGACAGTAAGTTTTTTATACAGCTGGTAAACGTGACAAGTGTAATGAATCAAAACAACCTGCTCCCGGGTATTCTTCCCGTAAGTTGCGGGAAACGGATTGTAGATGACGACCCATTAGATCCATTACGGGCAATCCCTAAGATCCTACAAGGTGAACCGACCAAACCAGGTGCCTACCCATGGCAAGTAAGTTCCAAAATTACTCTTCATGCTTTTCCATCCAAGTCTAAAAATAGGTCGGATTACGAATTGGAGGTGGTGGAAGGCCCGGTACTTCACATTGGTGCGGGGCAGCTATACTTAGTGAGTATTACATAATAACTGCTGCACATTGCCTGGAAGACTACCCACCCGGCTTACACATTTTGCGCATTGGTGACTACAATACCGAGGTGAGTCAAGGACAAGATTTCTTAACGCATTAAGGCTCCCGTATACTTATACCATTTATACCATTCTGTATACTTATACCCCGTACATTTCTGCCATTATTTAAAGATTCCCGACCCCGAGGAAGAAGAATTTACTATCGAAAAAATTACTACTCACCCCGAGTATAATTTACGCATAAAGTACAACAATGACATCGCTTTAATTCGAGTCAAGGCCAAAAATGGGCGAGGCATTCAATTTGGATCACACGTACAACCCATCTGTTTACCACCCACTGGGACTCCGTATAATACTGGTACCAATTGTACCATCTCGGGTTGGGGTTCTTCGGTAGCGACGGGCAACGGTACTTTTATTGTATTTTCCTTACTGACTAAGGACCTGTATTTGTATAGCCTTTACCCTGCGCTTGCAATCAGCAACAATACCAATTTTAGGGGACGACATTTGCCGAGCGCCCTATGTGTACGGCACTGATAAACTTGAAGCTGGTATGTTCTGCGCCGGTTTTTTAGAAGGTGGAGTAGACGCGTGTCAGGGAGACTCTGGCGGGGCTTTAGTATGCTCGATTAACGGTGAGAAAAGAAACAGTACCTTTCTTTATTTGTGCACTCTGAAATTTAATCTTGAAAACGTGTGCAGGACAACCCACGATCATGGGATTGACGAGCTGGGGTTTTGGCTGTGGCAGACCTAATCGCCCTGGGGTTTATACTCGCGTCGTCAACTATTTACCTTGGATCTATGGTGTTTTGTCGTCTTAATATAAACGTACTCGTGAAAAAAATTTCTATAAAAATGTCTTTTCTATACTAGCTTTTCGATAATACAATAATTTGGAAGATAAGTTAATCTCACCTGCAGTCTTATGCGTGATTCTCGAAAAACACTAGGTTGCTTACTTGATGAAATCGAGTCGAGCCTTTTAAGTGGTTGTGTCGTCCCTACTCAATGTCCCGTGGGATAAAAATTAATTCTTTGGCCTATGAAGTTAAGCTTGTTGAAGGTATTGTTGATGAAATACGATTCTGGGGAAATAGCCAACGAGTTTTTTGAAGAAGTAATTTGATTTGAGAGGCGCCTTCCAGGCTTTCTTTACTCGTGAAGTAAATTAGAACAAAATACTAAATTCATGGTTTTGGCATGTATTGCGCCATGTTTACCCCTCCCAGAACCAGATTGCTGCTTCTCTAATAGTCTTTGAGAAAGCAAGAGGAAGGCAAATATAAGGAAAGACAAAGACAAAAGAGGAATACTTCTGACTCGAATTCAACTTCTAAGAACTTTGTAGATTCTGAAGCATAAAGTACGACAAAAGAGTTGCCACAAAGCCTACTAGACCGGCGATAATAATCGTTGTTGGATTGCACACGTCAGAGGTGACCTCCGGCGGAGGAGCATTCACGCTTACATCCGGTAAACTCACATTTTCCAATTCTGAGATAAAGGTATTCAATACTAATAACTTCCCAAGTTGCTTATCCCGGAAAGGGCACGAACAACGTAAGAAAATGCGGTTAACATACCTGCGGGTGATTCCCAGTCGTCTTGTACGTCACCTTCATTGCAGTTCAGGTCTAAAAGTTCGGCCAAAGAAGGTAATGAATCGGACGGGCCTTCACCAGGGAAAAGGTAATCGGACACGGTAACAACGCTGTACGGTAATGGTGCAATTACTCGCCGAGGAGGCTCATGAAGAACAGACCTCTCTAATTCATAGCAACCCGTAAGAAATAAACACAAAAAGTTCGTAGGTTGGGTGCTATGTACCTTCAGAGATGCCCCGTTGCTCCTCGTCACTAACCAGGGAATCACAGTGCATTTCACAACGAGCCCATAATGAGCGTAGGACGTCTTCACGTAAGGCCTAAAGGAGAAACAGTCTTTAACAAAAGCGGAAAACCAATTAAAAGTCGAAGAAAGCTACGAGAGAAAAATTCATCTTACCAAAAATCCGTCTTCTACTGTAGCTTTAGCATGAACAAATGCCTTAACACACATTTTACCAGAGAAGCGCAATTCGGTAACACAGTCTTTCACTTGAGTCGTTCGTTCGATCTTTAGAACCAGGGAACCAGGGGTTATTTACACACAACTTAAAAGGTATGGTGTACAGCGATGGGGATGTAACTTACGTCAGGTACCAGGAAATGCACTTGGACTGTCTTTAGGGGTTCTTCAAGAGCCGCTGCAGCTTTGTTTTTCTTTTTTCCTTCTTTACTGGTTGTCTGAAGAAGCATTTCAGACGATTCTTCTCTGAGACTGTCATCAAAAAGTATCAAAGCTTTCTGCAGCGTGGAGCTATAAGCGGATAAACTGTCCTGCAAAAAAAGACAAAAAGAACTCATAAGAACTGTAAACCACTGGTTGAAAGAAACATTTCAAACGTATGAACCAACTGCCTTACCTCTAACTGTTGCCTAAGCGTTCGCTGACATTCTGCTTTGGAAATGGGGAAACCCAAATCGAGGAGTAAACTAGCGTCTAATTCAAGCCAGGGTGTGCCCCCTCCATTCTGAAACTTAAAATCAGCAGGCCGGGCAGAAGCTATAGGACTAGATATGTCTATTGATTTGCATGTCAACCTATTGGCCAAAAGAAAAAAAGAAAGTAACGAAGTTAATGTCTTTCAACAGTTATACATTACTGTCAAATTTTCTTTTTAAGAAATGGGGACTAAGAACCTACTTGTGCGTAAGACTGCAAATATGTAAAACAGCCCTTTCTGGTGAAATTTTAGTTTGGCTTATAAAAGGACTGCTCTCTAAAACTGTCTTGATTGCTGTAAGAGTTTTTCGCAACCGGGAAACATTCTGAGTTCCTTGAAACGGATCTTCGGGTGTTACTACAAAAATTCCCAAAATATGTATTCCTCCCGGTAACATTCTTACAACCTACAAAAAGCAGAAGGAAATAAATTGTTCAATTATACGTCTGTCATCTAGGATTTATTTATGTGCTACTTGTCTGGCATGATCAGCTAACAACGTCTCGTCTACATCTTCCAAGCCCTGTTTCTTGGTTATTTTTTTCTGTTCCTTCTTCTTGGTTTGAGTAGTAGAAGTAGTACTGGGAACTGCCTTCAATTTTTCCAATCCATCTTCGCTGATCTCGGTAACGGAATCCTCAACGGGCTCAGGTGTGCGTGTAATGTGAATTACGTAGGTTTTCGACGCAGTTTCCTGTAAGAGAAGCCACTATCTTATAATCTACTCGTAAACAGAGTAAGTAATAAATCCAACCCCGTAATACTCGATTATAAGAAAAGCAAAAACGTAAACAAAGGGAAAAAGGAGCAGTAGGGTGAATCAAAGCTCGAAGACGCTTGGGAGGGGGCGTGCGGCAAGTAAAGAACCCACGCGTTTATGTTTAATTACCTGTCCAATCAATAACCCTACAATAAATTCTTTCTTGGCAATCAAAGCGTTCACGTATTCAGTTAACTTTTCATCGGCAATAAGTGTTTTCCCCATATTTTTTCCGCAAAACCAAACTATCTAGTAAAAAGGGAGAAAAGACCAACACTAACGTTATCACAATGTAAACAAGGATGAGACACTTGCACATTACAGGCCTTCTCACCAGGCTTGTGAAAAGTTCGTGTGCTCTTTGTATGCTTACAAACTGTTTCTCTTGGCCCATTAAAATTCAAGATAAGCAATTCTTTTCGAAATTTAATCTTTGAAAGTTGTAAAAGTAATAATTCTAAAGAAAAACTCGATTTTCTATGCCCACAACCAAGTAACCCGGAGGGTTATTATTTAATTTCCGTGTTGTGCTAATAAAATACGTAAAAAACGCTAAAAACACTAGAAATACGAAAAGTCTGAAGTGTTCCTTGTTACAAGGGTAAAGCTCATATTTCGATTTTTTGTAAAAAAAAAAAAAAATACTCCGACAGATCTCTGAAAATACACTTGTTTTTTTCTGCAGTGTTTTTATATAACTCGACACAGATCGAACTTTTCCTTCGATCGAAGTCGCCGAAACATCTCGTTAGACACCTCTTCATTCGGGTACAAAGATATAGCAGCGTATAGCTTCGACGAAAACATTATGGCAAATTAGCGACGCCTCGACTTCTCTTCAAGTCAAATTGCTTTACATGGGCAAGCGGTAGGCTTTCGTTGATTCCGTGGTATTATTCCTGTAACCAAATTACTAAATTACTAAAATACCGTATCTTCCTCGTTCACTTCCCCGTAATTTTGGGACCCTCTTATTAAGGTAGGCGAAGATGAATCCAAGGATATATCAGAGCATATCTACGTTAGTAACAATAAGCTATAAATACCAACCAACCTATACGGATATCAAACAAAAAGTCAACTCAATAAGGCTACATGATGAGTGTGTCAAACATTCTTTTTGTAACTGTAGCAATGGTCAGACAGGCAAGAGGAAAGCGACAGTATATTGGTACTTCCAGCACAATGCTAAAAAACACAATCGTCATTTCTGTCGTGCAACGAGCATAGTCCATCGTGTGAAGAAGGACAAGAAAGCATATCGCTTATTAAATTCTGTCGCTTACATTCGCTTACATCGCTTACATTTTACGCAAGTTTGGCAAGCATGCGCTTTCACATTTTCAGCGTATGAGACGTGAAGCGCTTTCGTATCCCGGGAAGTAATAGCAGTCCGTTTATTGCTGCGGCTAGACATCATCTCACGCAGCGATTTCAGAGGCCGAATTTGCTTCGTAATCAGTGTCTAAGCTCCGTGTGTTAACTACATAGTCCAAGTTAGTTAGCAGTGCTATATGACCCTTTTAAATCAGCGTGATGAATCAAGTGCAAGATTTTTTCTTTGCTAATAACTCACAAGAATGGACCGAATATAGCAATGGTCCCTATAGTGCGGAATTTTGTATCTCGCTATTAACCCATGTGTCTAATAATGTTACACTTCACACAAGTTGGACTTGGACCGACTGGGAAAGACAGACAGTATTTGTTAGTGATGAAAATGCCTCTAGCGCAAATTTCGGTAGCTTACCGGAATGGACAAATGACAGCAGAAATGGGCAGGATTATGGGAATGAAACATGGCAGTCTTACTCCCTTACAGCGGTGCAAAGATGTATAATAGAATATCCAAAATGGTGGCTAAATGCCGACCAGATGATTAACAGCACACAGAATTTGAAGAGGTCTTTTGGCAGCTCCGGATTAGCATGGTGGCAATCCTTGATGTGGAGTGTCGTGTTCGGGATAATGATATTCATTGCTGTCGCAGGCAATGCTATTGTCATATGGATCGTCTTAGGTACACAAAAGCAGCTTCTATCCACATACAAACAATTCCTTAATTAAACTGTCATCCAAGCTTTAAATCTCAATATGCGAGACACTACGGGTAATTAGTTCCTGTGATTGTTATAAGAAGGAACACGAAAAAATCACAGGAAAGTGATTCTATAGGGCAGCGGATTTAAAGCTTGATCTACTACGACGACTTATTTGCTCAAGCGGTTTCTCATTTTCCGCCTGCTTTCCAACATTACTCTAATTTGAAATTCATGAGTGGACGCAGACGGCCTGGCTTTTCGCTCCACATCTTTGCATGTATACAGGAAAGCCGCTTGAGCTGGAAACGGGCAAAGAAAAGTCGAATATATCGAGTCCCTGGTTAGGATAACAATAGCTTCTCTAAAGGTTAAAATCTCAAAAACTACGGTCTTTTTCAGCCAAGAAGATCGTCTGTTCTTGCACTTCTGTATTTTCGTATGTTTTAAGCTAGCGAAACCGGCAGGACCTTATTTTGCCACATGGCGCGTGAAGCAAGATTGTCGTTCACTTGATAGCCTTTTGGCTGTTATACATTTCTTGCTATGCTCCTCGACGAAGAACCCTCTCAAACTCGGAATTTCGACTTGTTTCGGGATTTTTTCCTCCATGTTACCCTAAATGTGACACAAGCAATTGGATTACCGCATGACACTAATGATCTCAGACTCTTGGATAGCGAGAACAAGAGCTACTTTCATCTCTGACTCTCGTGCCTCTATATGGGATTAATCGAGCTACAAAAGCTTCTTTTCAGCTTGACGGAACTTCCAAAACTCAAATCCAACTAGCTCCGCAACTTCCCTAAGTTACCCTGTTGCAGTAACACATATAGCTGAAATAGTACGTAATGCCCCACAGTTAGGGGAGAAGAGAGTGGTCGTATACAGAATCCCAAGTCAGTACTTTAATTAACAGAAAATACCAAGAAAAGGCAGAGCTAATGCTTACACACAGATTTCCCAGGCAAAAATGGTGAGGTGAATTTTTGAGAAAACCCGTTTTTTTGCCTTCGATCGGCAACAGCTGAAAAAAAAAAAGTTTGGGTAGGTTTGACTAGGATGCGAGTTGTGTACTCCTTTTATGTATGCATTTCTTTAAGAGCGAGTGTAAGCTAATAGCAGACTCCCCGCGAGCTAAAACTGTGTATGATGAATGTATGTACGGTTTGTTAGACAAGCACTAAATAGCTGAAAAAAAACTATGTTTTCTGACGAGCGAGGAAAGAATAAATAGGAACCTGAATGATTGCTTAAGAAAAGTAAAAAAGAAGGAGTCAGCATTCTGATAGGAAAAAGAGGCAGCCAACTTCTGGCATTGAGAGATATACCTCGCCTTATAGCGCAACAAATTATCAAGCTTCTCAACGTGCGACACGTTTCTCTGAACCCGAGCCTAACCAACCGCGGCTCCGGTGCAGCAAGCAGTCTGGCACGTAATGCGTCGAGGGAAAAATGGAGAAAAAATAGAGCCACAGTCAGCAGTGATAGCACATTTACTTGACACTTTACTGCGATGGCCCTTGCCTTTTGCTGCATTGCTCTTGCCTAACTACGGCTATTTCTACACAAAATCGGAAACGATGCCACTCTGGTCGCGCGGTCGGATGCTGCAAAGGAAAGTATAGGAAACGATCGGATGTTTGATTTCTTAGCCGTTTCCATGGATTGTAGACTAGTGTTGGTTGGTTGACGTTTTAAGCTGAACGACGTCGATTCTTCGACATATTATCGACAATATGTCGAAGAATTGACGTCGTTCGTCTTAAAACATGATGATCATCTTAGACGATCGTCTTCGACTTTCATACCATAAAAATGTCTAAAGACAAAATTGCTGATACCGTCCCTGCCTTGACTATATGATCTCGACGATACCAGTGTCCTTTAAATATTTGCATAGCGCGTTTTGTATGTAAAAGAATTCGTGGCTAGTTCTTGAACCGAACCTCAGTACTTCGTCTAGGGTTAAAGGGATGTTTTTTCGTCTCAGTTTGTCATATAGCATCTTTCTCTGCCTCTGACAGCTTGGGCATTCCATAACTAGATATTGAACGCTTACTTCCATCTCCTCGCAGGTTCTACAACTGGGGTCGTCTATGAGTTCAAACCTGTATAGCCAGGCACCTATTTTCCCATGGCCACATCTTAGCCGATTTAATGCCACGACCATCTTTCTGTTTCTATAGCGCTCCTCCACCCTGCTGTAGACTAGTGTATTTGGCCGTATTCGATCACGTAAAACGGCTTTGATCTAAACTGATTCGATAAGTGGGACAGATAACGTCAGAGCAATTGAAGGCTTTGTGTATAAGAACGCACACAGAAAACTCTCACCCTATTGGCCATTTTGAAAAGCATTTTTTTCCATAAAAATGTCAAGTCAATTTTTTAAAACCTTGTCAATATAGATACAGCACGGACCCAGTCTAAATGCTAAAGGGAGGCAGAAAATGGGACAAGACTTCGTCCATCTTAGCAATGCAGACAGAAATGAGACTTTCTTGGTTTTATTAGCTCTTATCTTTACAAAACATTGACTTTCACTTTCTTCTTTGAAACTTTAAAAGAAGAAGGTGCATAGTGCACCCAAGAAGAGTGCACACTTTAAAATTTAAAGTGTGCACTCTTCCACTACGATTCCCAAAATGCATATATCTTGAACATTACAGTTATTATTAGACCGCTAACATGGTTTGGTTTTCATTTTAATTCCGTGAAAGCAGCGCATCGAAGGATGAGAACGGTTACAAACTACTTCTTACTGAATTTAAGCGTCTCCGATTTGCTTATGGCTGCCCTAAATTGCGCCTTCAACTTCCTCTACATGCTCCTTAAAGACTGGCCGTTTGGGGAGACCTACTGTCGGTTCAACAACTTCGTCGCTAACGTTACCGTGGCCAACTCGGTTTTTACACTGACTGCGACGTCCGTTGAAAGGTACAATACGAAAATCGACCAATTTTAAGCATTTTGGTCCATGAGCTCCTAATCTTGAGACAATGCCGCGAAATCCCATCACATAATTTATCTTTTTCAGATATCTGGCCATCGTGAGACCGTTACAGCCCCGAATGTCACGCTTTAATACTCGGATAATTTTACTGGTTATTTGGGTGTCGAGCATGCTTTTAGCTTTGCCTTGCTTGCTTTACTCCACCACACACACATTTAAGTATAGTGATTAATTATGAAGTTGGCAGGAGTAGAGCAAAAAACGTTGTTTATTATTTACCGGTATGATATATAGAGGAGCAAATGGCGTGAAAAGCACATATTGTCTGCTCGAATGGCCTGACGGAGTTGCTGTCCTGTCGGAAACTGATTACGTGTACGTAATTATTAGAATTGTTGCTCAAAGCCCGTGTACTGATTACCAGTCGCTAATAGCAGGATTATTTCATTCCAAAGATACAACTTGCTCTTTCTGGCACTCACATATCTAGTACCCATTTTGGCAATGCTGGTTTGTTATACCGTGATTGGAAAAGTGTTATGGGGCACACCCTTCGTGGGGGAACTTAGTTTGCGACATGTTGAAAACATGCGATCGAAACGAAAAGTACGAACTGCTTGCGAAAACCTTTTAAGCAGGAAACCGCTGTGTTGATTATTCTTTATATCGTGTTTGCGCAGGTCGTCCGAATGTTTATAGTCCTGGTAACATTCTTCGCTCTGTGCTGGTTACCATACCATATGTACTTCATTTACGCATACCTTGACAAAAACGTAATCAGAGGACCCTACGTACAACATATCTACCTGGGCTTCTACTGGCTAGCAATGTCTAATGCGATGATCAATCCTTTAATTTACTACTGGCTCAATGCAAGGTAACATGCTCCCAATTCTATAAAACATCGAAAATAACTCTAACATTAGGTTTCGACAATACTTTCGTCGGCTCATGTGCCTTTGTGAAAAGAAACCCAGGGACGTTACCACCCAGGGGCATTGGTATAACAACACAGGGGTGCGGCGACAAAGCAAAGAGGTCGAATTACGTCTGATTCGGTACGTGATATATTGGAACACAAATGAGTCGCTATGGTTAAGTCCGACAACAAAAAATATTGGTTTAGTTTAGTCGTGCGTTATTGAACGTCCAAAAAGATTACGTCTATCTTTTTTCTCTGTCGCTTCTAACTATAGTAATTTCACCATCCGATGCGATCGATAACAATTCCATCACGTTTTTGTTTTCTAAACTAGCGGCGAGTTCCTTTCAAGTTTTAATGAAATTTCCTATCCATAATCATTTACATTGTCTTATTAATTTCGTCAATTGACACGTTGCATATTTGGTAAAGGCTAAACAACACAATAATTAAGCAAAACAATAACACACATTGTTCGTATTGTTTACAAAGCACCCTTTGTGAGAGCGCCACTTAGCGAGAATATTTTCATTAATTTACTAACCCACCTACATAGTTACTTTCGTCTTTTTTGCAATCTCATCCGTTAATATAATCATGAAAAAGTGATAAGACAGACAGTTCCAGGATATCCGCGAATTGAAGTTTATTTTTCTTAGGATTGCACAGCGGCCAATCCATATACTAACGCAACAATCAACTCGACGTAAAGAAGCGTCGATGATGTAACCCATGATTCATAATGTGTCAATTACATAAACCATCACATCTCCCCTAATGAAGACAAAACAAAATAATCAATAAATCAGGGATATAGTGAAACCTGTAAGGTAAAGTAAAAAATACAATTAACTCATCACTTTAGGACTGTATGGAAATAATCGTTATGAATACACATTTACACTAAAATGTAATGTATCCCATTACCTTTTTGTGATAATAACTTATGTCCTCTAACCATTTGCATTACATATATACTCCATTTCATTAAATTAAGTTTCCATTAAATTATTTTTCCAACAATTCTACTTCTCCTGCTGAACAATGTTTTATAGCTCCGTTCGCTTACCATTGCTGTTACCGAAGCTAAAATTGGAATTCAATTCGTCATAAATCGCTTCTTCACCAAAATCACTTTCCGGTTCTGCCAATTCTGGTGGTGATGGAGCACGTCGCTTGCCAGTGCCCGTGAAATCTTTGGCCTTTAGATGGTTCAGCTGTGAAGAAGTGTCCATAGCAAAAAGCGGATTTGTACGTGCATTCTGTTCCAGGGGGAATGCGTTGAAATTAGGTTCACTGGGCCGACGGGTATCCCGAGCATTGCTCGGTTCATATGGTTCCAAATTGGGAGCGCTTAACTTGCGTACAGCGGCACGGTTTACAGCCGCAGGAGAGGATTTTGGCTTTTTCGACGATTCCAGCTTTAGACGGTCTGGTTCGTAACCTTTATTCTTATACTGACGGAATTCCGGGTTGTCTTCTACTCCAATCAGAACAGAGTCTCCACTACTCTGACTAGGAACAAAATAAAAAAAAAACACACACACACACGAAACAATGACACGATTTAGCACCTCTTTCGAAAGCGTCCATAGAAAGATTTAAGGCAAACTTAGTTATACCTAACGGCGTCGTCCTGAGGAAGAACCCGCTCATCAGCATTCCAAATTGGATTAGAGCCCTCGATGGCATGCTTGTTCGTATTAGGCACTGTTGCGCCGGCACGGTTTAAGCCCGAGTCTTGAGACCCAAATTGAGTAGCGCTTAGAGCTTTTACACGTCGGTTTAACCTTTAACAAAAACGTCAGCATAAATAAAACACAATAAGTAATCCGAATATTGCTAGACAAAGGAATCAGATATTCTCTCGTACTCATTGGAGCGCATCAGAACGATGAAAAGCAAAATGACAAGGGGAACCAGAGCCACACAGATGACAATAAAAAGTATAAAGAACGTCTGGTCTTTGACATCCTCGGACGGATTTACGGTTCGAATCTCATCCAATGACAAACCAATCGCAGTGAACTTCGTTCTTAGCAATGACGTTTTAGTGAAGTTATTTTTCAATCTATAATTAATATCCTTGTAATGAAATAAAGTTTTCTTAAGAAATATCCGGTCTACTTTTCAATTTCCGTCTTCGGAACAGGTTCACTTTTTTTGTCGTCGATAAAATGCGAAAGGACTTTGGTACGATTATTATCCGGGTAGCTCGTTTGACCTTGGCTTATGCTCTCGACATTGCAAACATATTCATAAACATCCGTAAAAATCTGCTCGATCTGAGAACGGAAAATGATTTGTCACATATGATATGTGTACTTGGGGAAAGAAACCAATAACTTACGTCCAGTCTGTGGGATTCGACAGTTTCCAGCGGGTCCAAGAAATAAATCGTGACTTGGTTTTCGTCCACGTTGACGATATAGATTTTTAACGTAGCTGTTGAGCTGTTGCTAACTTTATCAGTGGCTTGTACCATACACTGAAAGTAACCTCTCATATCTGGTTGTACGGTAAATCGGGCACTAATGATTCCAGTATCTGGATCCAACTTGAATGGTACGTTGCTAGTACTAGTCATAGCCGTTTGCAGCGATGAATCCGAAATGGTAAAAGCACCTTGTAATGTATATGAAATAGTATCATCTTCATCCGGATCGGAAGCCTGGACTCGTACTACATCTGTCGGGCTATTTGGCCAAATACCAGCCGATACTACGTTGCTCCGGAATACAGGCGCGTTATCGTTCACATCCTGGATCTAAGATTATTCAAACAATACAGCAATGGGTATTTAAACAATAAAGCATTAAATTACAGTGACGTCAATGCGCAAGAATGAATTCGAGCTGGGATCTGCCATAAGGATGGTCGGTTCAGTGCCATTTGTGACTTGGATAAGTACATACAGGTTTTGTTGTGCTGGATCTTCCCGGTCCAATTCCTTTTTAGTGCATATAACGGATTCAGAATGGTTATTAACACTGAAGTACTCCCCACTGCCACCTGTTGAAAAGAGAACGTTAATTTTGTCAATATTCATATACAAAATGCATACAACACAATTCATATAGTTGTGCTTGCACACTTACCAACGACAAAATACACAACTGGGTCTCCTTTCTCGTCGGGCAGTAAATTTGCGTTATCTAGATCATAGGCTGAACGAAAGCCCTGGCACGAAATGTTGTTTTCTATATCGAATTTGGTCAAAATTTTGGAAATAAAATATAGTCCTTTAATGTTTGTTTTTCACCTTGAAACGTCATAGATTGCGAGGTGATATTAAACACCGGATCATACTTGCTTTCAGCCCTCACATAAAGGATCAAATTCGTGAGAGTACTCTTTGCATCTGGCACACCGTGATCGGAGGCAACTACATTTAACTGTGATGAATCCATTAAGAACGTATTTTAAACGTTATAGGATCTACAATCATACCGTGTAATTGTTGGCTTGACCTTTATTGAGAGCTTTGATCAGCGTTACTAAGCCAGTCTGAGAATTTAATTCAAAAGTGTCCGTCACAGCTTTCGAAGATTCTAAAAAATGTTAAAGCATGAATGGCAAATATAGAGTTGCATGAACCTCGCCTACCTGTTTCCCATGCGTACGTAACAAGTGCATTGTTTCCCGTATCGGTATCGTTAGCATAAAAGACTAAGCTGTTTAAAGACATGGAATCGCCGGTATAGTACTTCACTGGAGCATTTACCGCATTGGTCTACCAAGTTCATTATTAAGAAACCTAATCCGATTTTAATATTACTCACTTCTTGCACATAAACGATGGTTCCTTTCTGAGTAGGAAACTGGAAGCTAGGGCTATTATCATTTTCGTCAGTTACGCACATCACGTAGCTTTCGCTACTTGCTTTCGGCGGCGTGCCGTTATCGGAAGCCTAACATAAAACAAAGATATATTACAGATTCATTCTACAGAGTTTTAACGCCTTAACTTACTTGAATTATCAGCGTATAATTGCCAACATTACCCCTTAAGTTATCAGAGTCTACAGTAACCACTGCACCCTGACTGGTGGAGTCAACTCTGAAAAACTCACTGGTACCCAACAACTTGTAGTCGATTGTGCTTCTCGGGGTGCCAGGTTCGTCAATGTCAATTGCTTGTATCGTAATCACTTGGGTATCCTACGAAAATTTGAACTTAAAAACTATCACACTATCTGAGATGACATTTTCTGTCTTTACTTGTTACTAGCGTTTGGCTATGACGACAACGTATATAGCAGGAAGCACGAATACGAAAAGGACAAAAAGAGACCGGGTGGCACAAAGTTGGGGTGGTACAAGGGTGGCATAAGTTGCAAGTAATGACCAACAATTAGTTTCTTACTTTAGGTTTTCCTTCGCTTACTAACGCGTAACAACCACTTGCTGGTGGCTTAGGAAAAACTGGTTCATTATCGTTGACATCCAACAAATTAACAGTAATGCGGGTGCTGTTAACGTTACTTCCAGCTAGCATTCGAACACACAAATGTGTGTTTTAGAAAAACATTTTTGACAGTTATAAGATCACTTACAATAGGCTCCATACTGAAAATTATCCCTAGCATCGATAAAAAACAAGTACTGCTTCTTCCCCTTGTCGAAGTCCAACAAGTTCGAATTCTTGACGGTCACAACTCCTGTTGTACTATTAACTTCAAACTCGTCCATGCCTTCAACGTTGTTTTGCGAAAAAATGTACATGATGTACCCATAAAATCCTAATAAATAGGAAATATGAGAATTATCATACATAAGGCTGAAATAAATGCCGAGGGAGACGTCAAGACTAACCTTCGTCTTCATCTTCGGCAACCACAGTAGTAATAATTGTTCCGTTGGAAGCATTTTCGAATATGTCTTTGCTTGTCGGAAAATCCACAAAGTGAGGGGTGACGTCATTAAGATCACCGACACGAATAAAAATGTCAGTGGGGGTGGTTAAAGGAGGGTCATCGTTATCACAAGCGCTAATTACGCAGGTAATATTCGGAGTGGTTTCTCTATCAATTTCTCTAGCAATCACAGCTCCTGTGGTCAAGTTAACTTCAAGCAATCCATCGCCAAACGTGCACGAGCTAAACAGGATGTATGAGAAAGTTATTTATTAGACGTCATTATTTTTAAAGCTTACTCCAAATTGTACGTGATGACATTATTCGCGTTTTCGTCAACGTCCGTGGCGCGAACTTGGTTGATTATAGTGCCATCTTTATTATGTTCTTGGATTTCCCAATCGGTATACTTTCCAAGGAATGTGGGCGGATTGTCATTGACGTCACTAACGGTGATGCTTAGTGTCAATTTCGCAATGCTAACGCCTGCTTCAGTATTTTTGTCTTCAACTTGTATAACCAGATCAACAGAATCAAATCGTTCACGGTCAGGGCTTAATGTACCCACAAGAACTTCCGCCGTAATACTTCCATCCGTTTCTTTTGTTGGCTTGACAGTAAAGCACCTGCAATGAGAAAGAATACGTGGCTTTTTTAGTTTTATATTCGAAGAGTCCCGGAACATACTTAGTAAAGTCATAATCAGCGGAGGTTTGTACAGGCGCATTATTGCGTCTGAATTTACTATCGGAAAAATTAATCGAAACCACCAAATCGGGGTTTGTATCCGCATCGGAAGCCGTAATTCCTGTCATCACGACTGTGTCTGGTTTACAATTTTCTATGACGCTGCCAGTATTGTTTATCTAGTGTGCAATTGAACATTCAGTACCAATAAAGTATGGACAATTTGATCATATACAGTGGTGATTTTTGGTGGGGTATCATTAACATCCAAGAGGTTGATGGTTAACGTCGCTGTCGTCTTGAAAGTCGTGTTAACTATGAACATCGTATTAGATTCGCCATACTATAAGTTACGGTCATAATTAAGCTGACTTACAGTAATCGTTGCCATCGGCTAGTTGTAAGGTTATTTCCCACTGCTCTTGAGTTTCCCTGTCAAAAGTTTGCGCCGCTGCTGTGTAAGTAACCGTTCCGTCTTGGCTTATGGCAAAAGATTTATAATAGTCCGTTGGCACCAAGGAATAACTAATAAAATAAATATAGTAGACTTTTCTTAAGTTGAGAGCAAAATAGATTATACATTAAACTGGCGGCACCAAATTCCGGTGACACATCTTCGTCAGCGCCCTGTACTTGGATAATTTTGAAGCCTTTTGTAGCGTTTTCCATGACATCTATTATATATCCACCGTTTACCGTATCCAAAAAAAGGGGCTGATTATCATTAAGATCTTTAACTTCAATGATAATTAGAGTTTCGTCTCGATGACTCGTATCACCTTCCTCCGTAACAGTCAACTGAAAAAAAGTTAGTTTTTACTAATTTGCCCGAATTTATTGCGAGGAGAGCAACAACGAAAAACGGTTACCTTAAATGTTACATTACGACGATTTGGATCTTCGTAGTCAAGTAGTTCACTATTCGCAACGGTTAAGATGTATGTCGTATTCTGCGCAGAGAATCCGGTTGGACTAATGTTAATCTGGTCAGAAAAAGGCTGCTCTATTTTCGTCTGGTAACGACCACCAGCTCCCTATTAAAAGGATTCCAAAATAGTAAGCGTGCTTTAAACAAGCCTAGATATACCAAATCCATGTCTACTACTCGAATGTCTCCACCACTGAATGACAACGCGCCCCGCGAATTTTCGTAAACCGAGGTGTAAAAGACGTCACCGTTAAACGTAGGGGCATTATCATTAATGTCGTCTAAGAAGATTGTGCATTGAAAGTCTGCTCTTGAAGTAGGCTCGCTTGCTTCGGATGCAGTAATGTTGACAAGCAAATACGTATCACCGGTGTCCCGATCGACTTCTTTCGCAAGGGTTAACTGCCCAGTCTTAGAATCCATATTGAAATACGACGCCTGATCTCCTAACAGACGTCATACGATTGAATATGTCAAATTTTCCGAGAAAAGAAAATTGCTGTTACCGGAAATAGCGTAAACTATTTGTGCACGTACGCCTAGGTCACCATCATATGCCAATACCTTCGTCACGTTGTCATTCTGTCCACAAAAATTTAAACTACTAATTTTTCAGATCTTTTTTAAACCTACAATTTGAGACCCATCTGGATTACCCGACTCTTTTAAGTTGACTACCGGTTGGATTACAGACCATCTTGGTGCCTCGTCTGCTTGATCGTCAACTTGCAAATTCAAAGACAAAGACGAAGATTGACCAGCAGTGTCCTGAATTTATTGTTGTTATTGTTTAAGAATATCGCAAATACGCATCAAACTATGATTTTGTAAACTCACTGTCACGAAGATGTCAAGTAGGTAAAGATTCGCCGTTTCGTAATCCAGTGGCTTAATCACACTCAACTGTCCTACGTTCCAGTTTGGCTGATTAATGGTATTCATTTGGAAGTACTCTTTATAAGGATCATCTACCTGTTACTCATTCTGATTTAGCAAATTATTTATAAAAAGCACAATTACTTGAAGTAAATAAGTTAACTTATTTTTATCTAACGCATCGGCGTCCTTGGCTGTAAAATTGTACACCGTTCCCTTCGTGTTCTAAGCAAAATAAAAATGTAATAGTTGATAAAAAAGAGACATTAAGTACTTCAGGAAATTTGAGTTGTCCGGTGGGTCTGTCCAAGTATGGTACATTATCGTTGACATCTCCAATTTTGACTGTAAGTACACGAATATTTGCTCCAAACTCGTAAGTATAGGTGTAACTACGAATTGCTTCATAATCAACCGCGTCTTTGAGAAACAGGTTGCCGTCATTGCCACTGCCAGTAGCTTTCATAAGAAAAATTGTGCTTGTTGTAGTGCCACCTGACTTCTGATTTGGTACCGAGTCTCCTGCGTACATAACGCCTAACGTAATGGTGCAACTTTAAACTGGATTACCGTACCTGTATATTTTAATACGACTGTAATAGTTCCGTCAATTGTGATATTCTCGGCAACAGTTAACGTAGCCGAAGTTGATGTAACGTCTACAGCTACGAAATCGAGAGCAGTACTTCCCTGCGGAGGCAACGTAATCCATGGGTCGCTCCATTGGCTCAAAACTGTGCGTCAACGTGTTTTCATTAGTGAATAGAGAGGAACCCTATACAACGATATAAATTTAACCACTCACCTGGCGTAAGGATCATGCCACACAACACTATTACTAGACACATATTCGGCATATTTCTTCCCATGCACAGACCAAACCCTTATTGGGAATGACGATCAGTGTAGCAAATATCTCTTACACCTGAAATGTCTCCTAGCTGCGTCGTTTGTCTTCCGCTTGCTTTAAAAATTACTGGCACATCACCCTTAGTCCCTTATGACAGCGAGATAAAAGCAATATAAGTACCTTTATCACAATCCTGTGTTGATCTTATCAGCTATCCAATGACGTTATGAGATTATTCCAAGTCGTTTCCTATCTAACAGGCCATCGCATTTTTTACGCTTTGCTTCAGCATAACAAACGCTTTCTTAACACTGTGCAAGTGATACAAGGGTCCAACGATAGACATTGGCTGTAAAACACATGACTTAAAGGTTAATCGAACCGGAAAGAGATGGATAGACTAGACTCATTAGCAAGATGGAAGATGATTCTTCCGCTCATATTCACTTTTCAAGGAAACTGTACAGAAAATCACGACCCGCTTTTTATGTTAAAACGAAGACAAGTGGAAGTAATGTTTAACCTCCACGAGGCAAAGGTATTCTTATTCTTGCTGCTTCATGCTTGCATTATTGCTTCTCTCTCATTATAGATCTAAAATCCTACACAATGAGCATAGCGTCAAATATTTAAGCGTTGCAAATTTAAGGTGCGCTTAAAGTCGCAAAGAAAAGTTTTTTTTAAAATTAACTGTTGCCAACTATAGTTGCGGCAACAGTTAATTTAAACTGTGCTCTGTGCTCGCAGCAATCCATATATGTATTGACGACTGCCTCCATGTCATTAAAGTGGAAGCCAGGATTCCACTAGCTGATATTGTTGATATTATTGTCAAGCCTCGTCGATCCTGGTGTACTCTTTTGGGATGAGATTGGCAATCGTTTTGCTCGTTGACTTTGGTAACGTGAACACACTTCTGTGAAATTATCCCCTGCTAACTGCTGGGGAACTCCCGCATGTACTCCTTCATC
This sequence comes from Lepidurus arcticus, assembly GCA_003724045.1. Classification (NCBI taxonomy): domain Eukaryota; kingdom Metazoa; phylum Arthropoda; class Branchiopoda; order Notostraca; family Triopsidae; genus Lepidurus; species Lepidurus arcticus. Next base: position 93,928 of record RJJA01000095.1, read on the forward strand.
TTCTAAGTCAGACAGGCTCTTACCACATCTAAAACACTGCCAAGACCGCAACACTAGAATCCACGAAGCCTGTCAAGGGAAAGAGGGACATCATTAAAATACCGAATGACAACAGACCCGTAGACCTTTAACCTACTACTAAGGATCCTTAGATCCTTGAACCTACTTGAAATGCCTGACGAAACTTAGTTGACATGATATGATAGAGGACGGGATTGACGCAAGTCGACGTAAAGTACAATATCCCAGAGATGTATGTCAACGTAAAGTAAACTGTCTCCAGAAGCATAGACCGTCCAGCACTTCCTCCGTAAATGGCTAGCAGTCTCTGAGCGTGGAAAGGCGCCCAACAAACGAAAAATGCCACCACGACTGCCACTGTCAGCCGACACGAGTTAGTTTCAAGGAAGGTTATGTGCTCTAAATCAAATCTGCCCTACACAAAGCTGAAGCGACATCCCCAAAAACCAAATAAAAGGTTGTTTTTTCATTGTTACCTATTAGAGCTACGCTTTTAAAGCTTCTTGTAGGTCGAAAAAATATACTTCAGCTAAGCATTTACTTCGCTCTTGGGACCCTAAAATCTTACCTAGCATGTTGACAGCAGCTTTTCTGGACGAAACATTAGTCCTGCTGTGATTTGGCCGTAACCCAGTTACGGAAGCTGTAGAAGTGTTGACCCTGCTGCTCGTTCCTTTGCCTGAAGTGGCTACAGCAGTAGTCCAATCCCGTGACATGTTGCGCGTGTAACTGGAACGAACAACATTAGCCCTCTGAGCGAATGCGGACGCTTGCCTGAGTTGAAGACCGATGCGGATATACAAGACGCTAATAAGAGTCAAGGGTGCAACAAAAAATACGAAAGTGGACGCTTCGAAGGAATGTTCCCAAATAACAGTTTTCACGGTGCAAGACGCGTGCTCGTTAACAGTGGTATTGTCCGGCCGGAGTTCATAGACGATACCAAATTGCATGGCTTGAGGTAATGCGGAAGTAAATGCTGCCAGCCAAATAACGCCGATCCAAAACAAGGCCCGCGAGAGTCGGGACATGGTATGACTGAGTAATGGATGGCAAATGGCGATATAACGTTCGATTGTGAAGGCGGTAATAGTTAAGACTGACGCATTGGCCGAGGTTTCTGATGCAATGCCCCACAAGATGCAAAAGGCTTCGCCAAAGATGTAAGGGTAACGAGACCACACGGAGTATATCTCTTGGGGCAGTCCAGTAAGCAAAAGTAGTAAGTCCGATATGGCAAGACTGAACAAGTAGTAATTGGTGGCCGTACGCATAGATTTGTGCTGGATGATCACTACACACGTGCACGCATTACCAATAAGGCCTGTTACAAAAATAAGAAGGTACAAAACCGTCACTGGAATGACAATCCATAACGAGTCGCGTTCAGGACCCCAATCTGAAGGATGCCAGATGTCATCCTCACTGCTGCTGACCACTGCGCTTTTCAAGAGCTCTAAGCTGTTATTTTGGGCCCACATGTTCTTGTTTCCTTAACTTCTTTGTTCCACATTACCGACTCGTCACAGCAACCGCAAAAGAAAATTTGAACTTTGAATCCCACATCTTCTAGTGCAGAATACAATTCAGATTAGAAAGATGAAGCACATTGGAACTTAAAATAACTGTGAATAGTATAAGTAATAGCCGTCCGTTGGACTGGGCACCACTGACGATACCAGCAGAAATGTGCTCTTCAGCTGTCCCAGTACATTCCTCTTCAAATTGTATCTCCTAGGTTGTTCTCCAAAGAGCATCACGGCTAAGCACGCCTGCGTTCGGCGCTTGAGTGGCTTTTTTCTATCTCAAGCATGCCGTACATTTTCCTACCGCGCCAGGGTGTATCCTTAAACAGTAGTCTAAAACCATGTCATAAACGGAATATCGTTGTCGGCTTTACTCTATTTTTCCTATTGCATTTCTGCTCAAACGTAAACGGTTTCAGCGTTCGCTAAAGGACTTTACATAATTCAGTAGCTGTACGTGCTATAGTTGTAGTACGAGAAAATAGTCTTCTATCATCTTTTAGGACCAAAATGCGTACAGAACTAACTGGATAGCATACATCTACCTCGCGAATACGCATAGCGAACATTTCTGGCAATTACCATAGTTGCGATACACTGGGAATTCAATCGCGCGATACGATGGATGGTTTATATGCATTGCACCATGCAAGTCCCAATGTTACTCTTCAGCTTTCCTTTCACACAATATCTTCACGATAACTTGGATTATTATAGAAGCAAAGTTCGGCGTCACGAAATGTCAATGCATTTTCTTGAAAGTATTGTCGCTTCTCGTTTCGTTAATACGTGAATGCTTTGCACAAAGCAAAACAAGAAGCTGAAAAACTCGACACGCGCTGCCTGCAAGAAAAGAACCTTTTTAGAGAAATTCCAAATTAAGGTTCTTTGTATCTTGTGCAAACGGATCCGTCTTTGGTTTAGCCATCGAGTCTCAAAGTCAGGGTAGCAAGATTGGCTCCGCTTAAAGTGGCTATTTTTCTTCTAGACTGCAACTTAAAAGGGCAAAGAGCTGAACTTCTTTTCTTACGACTGAGATAAACTACCCAGTGCTTGTGATAGTCCGGATAGACCATTACATCCATATAGCTCCACTTCTCTTTGCTATTTGGGCAGTAGAACTAAACGCTGGATCTTGTCGTCTTTAAAAAGAGAGAAAATAACTCACATTTCTTGATACATGACAACTAGAAGAAGAAAAGCCTATTTTAAACATAACCTGTTTTTTCTTTTATTCGACAACAGAAAAACATCAATCCTTATACGACAAGTACGTCAGAGTTCTCTAAACCTTATAACGCAGCCTTTCCCGTCTCCAACTTCTTAGGTGTAGTGCCTTCTATCATTTCCCCGTCTTCACTATCCTTTATGCTTAACCAATATTGACAGTACACATCAGGCCGAAAGCATAGCTCCTGAGTGCTATTGCAATGCCACCAACGCCGCTCAAATGGGGCATTGGTAAAACTCGCATGCACACAACTTACATTTAGACACAGGAAAGGCTGGCAGGAGGCAAGCTTTCTTGTCCCCATAACGACCCTTCCACATTGCTCGCTGTGCCCAGCAATATATTCATAGATACTAAAAGCTGAAGCAGCTCAAGGATCCGGAGTTCTCCCATATCTTCTTCTATGTATTTGCTTCCTTATATTTTGCCAGACGCATGAATGAAGACTAATTTGGGTGCAAACCCCATAACGCAGCCAAGCAGAAATAGAACGATGTAGAACTGGAAGGCTTTTCTTTTAAACTTCGCCAAGAGAGAATTTCAAATGGAAACTAAAGAAAGGCCTTTCTTTCAGCAACCGATTAAGCTCGGGGCAGCTGCTTGACGCCATTTTCCTATAAAAGCTTTGCTATATACACTCACGTGGCTGATCAATGTGGCAAGTCACGTATGCAGGAATTAGGTTTTTGTACAAATTCCACGTAAGAACTAAGGTTATTAATTGAAAAAGACTTTGAGAATTTGGTGGGGGCAAATTATCCAGACCAATTAACTGTAACATTTAATTTATGTAATGGATCTTTTCACGGCATATTAAATTAGACAAATTTTGAGTTCGTTCTTTGAATGTCTATAGTGAACCTTGAATTTCCGTCCTATTTATAAAGCTACTAAATGAAAGATTCAAGTCGTAAAACTTTACCAATTTTTAATGTCAATCAGAACACAAAAATGGGGGCTAAAAGGGAGCTTATTCGGGGAAGGGAATCGGCAATTAATCATAATTTGGTACTGGGTAGTATAGACTCGTAAAATCATGTGAAAAAGAGCCCGATGTTCAACACAATCAGGTACACACATCACACAAAAAGGGGAAATAAAGGAAAGCAACAGCAGAAACCAATAAGTTGCACTCACATTTTCACAGAATGAAAGAGAAAAAGTACCGGGGGATTTTTTTTTTCGCCTTCAAGACGACACATTATTATTTTTCTTCAATTTACGACGCGTCTAGGGAAGATCCAATTACTTAGAATATGAACTTATTACGGAGATTACACATTTAAATTATGAGAGTGGTGTTAATTAGGAGTGTTATTTAAAAATTTCAGGACAAAAAAAACTTCGCTTCCGCCACAAGCTTTCAGGAGGAGAAGACAATTCATACCATAACAATGTAAATTTCTGGGTTAGAGTTCGATTTTTTAGAGTCAAAATTTGAAACAGTAACACACGATTTAGGTGAAAAAGGTTCTCTTCCTCTTCTCTTTCTTTCCGACACAAAGCTAGACTTTTTTTTCGCTTCGCTTCCTTGCTTCCATTTCTGTTTTTGCACGTAATTTAATTACACTAATAACTCTCGACAGTGGTTTTTCAAAGCTGTTGTAATTAGAAGATAATTTCTATTGTTTTTTTTTCAGCAAAATTTTGCAACTCGTTTTTTTTCTAGCAAATTAGAAGATCCTTCCATTCAATTTTTTTTTCGAAGAGACTAGATTTAGAGGCCAGGTCAAATGTCAATAACCAGAAATGAGAGTTATAGATAGGTGAAGGATTTTAAATCAAAAACTTAACAAACTCAAAAATCTTCCAAAACGAGTTAATTAAAAGTACCACGAAAAATTGTGTTACACCGCAAAAAAATTGCTATCTAAATAGAATAGCTGGGCCACTTGCCATTGTTATCAACCGAATTGCAAGTCCTGCGTATTTATCACAAACTCTGTTATCACGCCTCGTTGCCTTAATCAATACTTCCCCCCCTTATCGCTTTACTTTTACAAGTGTTTTTGCTCACTTATATAGAAAAAAAAGCACAACCATGATGGCTTCACAGATTTCGACACCGTCTTTCGGCCTACGCGGTAAAGAAAATGTTCACGTTACGATTCACGCAACCATTGGCTTCATAATCCTTTCATCACTCGCATTAGACCCCATAAAAAAACATCACAAAGAATCCATTAACTCCGTCACATTCGCACGGTACCAGTCTCTTATCACAGATCAGGAATCCTTTCCCTCGACAATGAAATTTGCCGTTCATGATATATCCATGTCAATCTCTCCCAAAGTTCATTGTTGGCTTATTTTAGGTTGACGGGCTAAGGGCTGCAACAATTTTTTTTTTGTTTGGGCTTTGTTGCGACCATCCAAGTATTTCGGTGAAAAGAAAAAATGCGCGTTGCCATAATGCGTTACTAAGATAAAAGCAAATCTCCCGGAAAACGAGGTACTAACAACTAGATCCCTAAAGCCGACCAAAAAAATAAAAAATAACAAAGACTTGAAGTAACAGAGACTATACGAGGAAGCTAAACGAAAGAAAGGCTAAACCAAAAAGGGAAAGACATACACTCCATAGTAGGCTTCTTCGTTTCCTTTTCAACAGTTTTCATTAGCGGTTAGGGAAATGTTAACATTAAATATCACACGAGTCTGTGTTGGTTTTCAAATACGCGCCCTTAAACTTAACAAGAAAAATAGTTTTCGCTTCGAGAAAAACGCACTTACGTTTTGAAAGTGCCCATTAAAAAAATCATCACCCAGAAGAGGAAAATATCGGCAAACAGTTCAACATTAACTTTGATTATACGACGTCATTATAAAAAAATTCCCCTCAAAACTTATCTTTATTCCTCTCCAGTGATTAATTCCAACGTCGCTATCTAGAAGCCAAATCGGTCAGGACTCAGAACTGCACCAGTTAGTGTTTTTTGTTTGTTTTCGTTTTGCTCCTCGAAATAAAAACGTTTGTAAAAAAAATGTTAGGTAAACTTCTAAATCCGTAATGTCAAAGGATTTTTTCTTTTTGCTGTGACCTAATCAATAAAAAGTGATTAGTCCATAAGTTATGCTAAGAAGGAAATATGGTTTGCTGTTCGTTATAACTGCAGAAACCGCGGAGAAAATCCAAGGCACGCTGTCACGTAATATTATGAGTGAGCAAATGACAATCCAGGAATCTGACGCCAGAATCAGAGGAGATACCGGCATGAAAAAGGAAACGACAAAAAAAGGCCTTACTGGTGGAAATGGTTCGTAATGAGTCGATTCAATTACAAACTTGCTTTCCAACTTCTGTTATTTACAACAGAAGGAAAAAAAATGGATAAACTTGCACCGGGAGTCAAGAGCTGAACTGCTTGTTTCAGTATATAAACGTTACGTTGAAACAACGCAAAAGGCCTGTACGTATGGAAGGAAAAATGTCGTTCGTAAGGAAGAAAGATTAATTTCCTAGTGGTGATCTAGTCAACTTAATAAGACGTATGATTCAGCTGAGATAACACGTAACGTTCACCGTTTTCCAAACGACCAAGGATCAGACTTGAACTGATAAAGTAACCTAGAAGCGTGAAGCGTTTACGATCCTTGATTTTCCTGTAGCGAATAAGGTTAAACCATTTTTTTTACGTTATTTTGGTTTTTGCAGAACTTTGATTGTCCCTTTAGTACCAGTGTAAAGCAATATGGAAGTAGACCTACAAATGCTGGCTTTTGCAGCATCCGGAAATAACTATTGCGAAGTGGATCAAGGTTTAACCATCCAACTATTTAAACATGAACTAAAACCTCCTGCCGTCGTTAACACAACAGCGTTAGATACTAACGCAATCCTAAGTTTGAACACACCATGAGCACAAATGGCAGTGAATCTTGCGCCTTAAATGTTTTGTTATGTCCAAGGGACTTGCGCATTTTTTTTCATTCGTATAAAGGCAGTTAGTAACAAAAAACCCACAACCAACATCACCTATCAAATGCGGTAGTCCTGACCGTTTGCTTCTTCCTCTTCCTGTCCTAAACATGCGCGGCTTACCCAGTGTAACCACAACGTGTAACAAAAAAAGTGTAAATCCAGCTAAAATTTTAATTAACGAAAGTTCGGGGAGGTTATCGCCCAATATTCCAACCGCCACAGACTAAAAATAATAATAATAATAACGGTATAAGTGTAATTAGGGGGTATAAATTGGCGAAAAGCTTTTTATAGGGCTTGAAAATAAAAAAAATCCTAGTTTTCCTTTCCAAGCGAAAAAAAATGTGCGGGATATAATGAGTTTGGGTTGAATTGGTCGATGTGAAGTGGTCATGGCTGGAAACTTTGAGCCTCTTGGTTTCGCACTGCACTTCGTCTTTCGCGGATTGTATAGGATTAACCATGGCAAACCATAAAATTAATTCTTTCAATTACTAGGGCTCTCCATTCCCGAGCCACACTCCCTATCAGTAAAGAAAACAAACAATTGTTGTAGCTATCGTTACTAACCACATGAACACTGGGAGTCCTCAAGACCTCAACGACCTCTACAACTTTACAAACATACTATTAAGCTGTGGCAGGCTTGAAAGAATCCCCAACAAATTGCACAACCTTCGTTTCTTGGTCTCATGGAAAAATCGCAAACAAATCAACAGTAAGGGAAAAAGGGGGATTACGGGTTAAAGAGTTATTGCACAAGAATTGTCGCCAATTTAGCTTACGGCTATAAGTCCCTTCTACCTTTCTACTTGTTTTTCATTTCGATGGTACGGCTAGCAGAATATGTTTTAAGACATATTTTTTTTCGCTTAATCATTTTCCTCTATCGAATCAGCAGTATCGAAGACTTCAGCTTTGATGCTGGGCGTGTCCAGGGAAGGGTGTGCCTCTTGGTGCTCGACTTCCTCGCCAAGGGACATTGAAGGCGGTCGAGAGGCGGGGCGAGGTGGCGGCAATAAGGGCAAGGCGGCAGCCATAGGGGAGAGTGAAGCCGAAGACGGGCGTGGTGGGGGAGGAAGAGGAGACGAACAAAGCGCTGTACGCGGGCTCTCTCTTCCTCCCAATCCGCTACCGCTGCTACCTTGGGCGTTGCTGGACAAGGCCGCAGTCAAAACACCTAAAGGACTGCTGGAGACATCGGATTCGGCTAAGGTGGTTCCTGGAGGTAAAAAACTGCGCCCTCGTCCGCGTCCAATGGCGATACTCGCTGCTGAATTGGTTGTCGCAGGCATTACGTGCGGAGTATTGGAATCCGAGTGCACGCGAAGATGGATTCGTACCTATTTTACCGCCACACAAGAACGGAAAACAATATCTCTTTTAGGCATGGCATGTGCACTTTAGTGCTCTTTTAAGTTAACTAAAACCTAACGGAAATCAATTCTGCTTTTCGCTTTTTTTACACCCATGTCCAATGAATGGCATTCATGACGTGCAGGTGTGCAAGGGTATGGAAAAAAACACCCGTTTACACGTAATATAGTATAAGGGTAGTGAACAAGTAATTAGCGATTTTTTCCAAAAGATATAGTTCTTCAGGATCCCGTATAGCTTAGCTCGGTATAGGCGGTTAGCATATAGCGAATAATCTTGAGCTTGCAAACAGGTAGTGCACAACCAATGTACACTTTTACCCAGTGAATAATAAATAAGCAATATGCAAATTAAGTTTGCAAATATGAGAAATACGTTGCTTAGAACTGTCCATTGGATGTACACTAACTATAGGAAAATAAAAATTTGGTTTTAGATTACTTAAATCTGACGAGACGTTGTCGAGAAATCTTGTTACGAAAGTTCGACAATTTGATTTGGGATAGTGCTGCTACAGCAAATTGTGGTGACAAATTGTACTTTTCAGAATCAAAACAAGCGTAGAAACTTTGCCGGCAATCTATTTCTTTGTTTAGTTTCTTGTCTTGTCTTGTAAAGTACGCCACGGAAGCACTAAATGTTTAGTTTCTTACACAAGGCTTCGGCAAAACAATAACAAACATTAGCGCCATCTGTGACTGTTTGGCATCAATAAGTTTATTAAAATAATTAGCGTATACATTAGCTTATTAAAATAAGGTATACAGGAGCCTTAAGGCTTAAGGCCTTAATATACGGGAGCCTTATGGCTCCCGTATACCTTATTCTTTTCTAACTCAAGGCTTTCGCAAAAACAATAACAAACATCAGTGCCATCGGTGACTCTTTCCCGTCACTCAGCTAAGGCATTAAATCAGCCAAAGACGACTTCTGGTATTAATCCGACACAGTGACAGCGAAAAAGAGCTTACCTGCTGGGACTGGCTGAATCGTCTTCCACATATAGGGCATTCGAAAGGCTTTTCTCCTGTATGGGTTCGTATGTGTTGCCGAAGATGATCCCTCCGACGAAATCGCTTCCCACAGTATTGGCATTGGAACATGGTGACCGGGCCTTGGGGAGTGACGACTGTCACTCGTAGTACTTGTGACTGTGAAGAGGAGGATGACGAGGAGGACGATGGTGGGGGCGGTCCAGAGCGCGGTTCAACCAAGCCAAGGCCTGGGCTTCCCGTCAAGGACCCATCCCCACGGGGTCCTGCACCTTCCGAAGGAGGGCGCTGCAATCAGAGAAAAACAATATATATTAATACACATTTGAACCTATTACAATATTGATAGTCCCAATTCTACAAGTGAACACGCTTTACCATTTCCCCTGTTAAAATAAAACAAGTTCAATCTCACCAGCTTTCCAGAATAATTCCAAGGATTTGTAGGTAAGCTCTTGTATCGTTAATACGTACATTAATAATTCTGTCGCCTATTTACTTGATAGTTAAGAAATTGACGAGTGTCTTCGAAAAAGTACGAAAGGTTAATAAAAGCAGCTCATAAATATGCATAGGCTACCGCTTGCTACATGGCTGAAGATCCCTAAAAAAGCGAAAACGAAGCAAAGCAAGAAAATTCTGAGGATTCCTAGTGTCCGCTATTGATTCCCAGCCTTTTCTAACGTCTTGCACGAGCATTAAGAGCAATGAGAAACATTCCCCAAAACCTGACTATCTAAAAACTCCAATCCAGGAAGACAACTGTTTATTTTATATACATTTGGTATGCACAAACTGTAAGTTTAAGCTTCCCATACATTTATTAAAAGCAAAAGAAGACGCCAAAAATGACTTCAGTAGATGAAGTGAGTTTAAAACTCTGTCTTAACTCAATCCCATACATTATACCAAATATGTTTCAAATCTTGCTACGTGCCATGGGCATCCGAACTCAGGTGACATTACAGAAAATAAGGACACTGCGAAAGTACAAAAGGAAACAACATATAACCGGAAATGAGGTAGCGTACCTATTCGTACTTATCCTATTTGCAAAATTCTAGTATCTCTATTTCTAACCTTTGATGCGGGTTTGCTGCCCGACTGTACGCTTAAACGACTTGACTTGTAATATTATTACGTTTTCCTTCAAATGGATTTTTCGTTGTGTTAGCTATTTATTACGGGTATTTGGTCAATCACAAATTAGGTATCGCAAAACGAGTTTTCTATAATGTATTTAGATATGGGCAAGAAAAAAGCTAATGCGCTGCACACAACGAGAGCTTGTGCCAGGCACAGGCACAAAAAATACAAATACCCGTACCTGTTAAAAACATCCAGTGCAGTACATTTATGTCAATAAAGAAACCCTAAAACTACGACAAAATTGTAACAAAAGAAATTCTAAAAATTACGATCAAATTGTAACCTAGTTCACTGTTAAAATGTACACTGTTACAAACAAAATAGGCTTAACCGCGTTACAAATCGAACATAAGTACGTACATTTAGCGTAAGTTTACGTTTTTGTTTTGCAGTATAACAAACCTGTGGTAGCGACTTAAAAAACGGCAGTATTTGATAGTAACAGAAATTGACCATTAGCTTTTATCTTTTATCATGGGTAGGATCGGATCAGTTAAATGATTCTGCCATTCTTTATTCTACCCACCCGTTTTTTATACCAAACTACTTTGACACTCGGACTTATTTTTAGAAAACCTTTGGGGTGAAACAACAATTTGCACTTACGCAAAAGCGAGAAGCAAATCGGATTAACAAAATGTGTGAGTTTCGGGAGCGGAAAACAAAACAGTAGATTTCAAGATTCTACTCGACATAAAAGGGATAAACAACCTAAAACGTCAGCGCCAACTGTGTAATTGCAAGACAAATCGAGCGACTTCTGCCTGCAGTGAAAGTTAAAGCGAGCCGTTCATAAAGCGGGTACTTTTCCGGGAAGTCCTTGTAACATTATTCTATTTGAACTGTATCGAACCAGTCAAGAATATACAAACTTTTTCTAAGGAATGACCGGCAATATTCCATCCTCCACTTTCCTTCTGTTGTCTGTTTACAGTGAGTCCTCCCTATAGGAGCTCAACACCACGGGACTTGCTACATCTCGATGGCACAACGACACGGACGCCATCTACGGCGTTTTTTCGAGTGAGAAAGCCGTTACAGAATTTAAATGTGCCCTACCCCATAACAAGTAACATTCACAAACTTGTGAATAGTAAACTACTGCTACCCTAGGCATAAACTGAAATTTTCCCACTGCTCTGGAGTGCTCAATCACTCATCAAAAATTAAATTGGGAACGTTTCATTCTTACATGTGTATACTTCCTTTATACGATTTTCCCACTGACTAGATCTGAGCACGAAAGCTCAATTAAACTGAGCGGCCTGTCGTATTTAAGATCGTCTATTTCTTTATATCTTACGGGCCTTCTCGCACCCTCCCTTCTCCCTTATGTAGGGAATCATCCCATGCAATTACTGTAATCAGAAGCTTAATAGGTTTGCCACTATAAATGTATGATTAGTACCCTATAACCAACTTCACCCGACGGTAAAAACTATGGTATTAGATTTACGTACGAACGATCTCTCATAAAAAACTTTATGCTCATACAACAATAAAACCACTGATAATAAACACACATAATACACGCGCCGTTGTCAACTCGTTTTCTTGAATTTATGATCGAAAATTTTATGATATTTTAAAAGATTTTTCTTATTTTTTTAAAAGCATGGAAGTACGTACAAGAACGAAAGAGCTTACGTCCACACGTCCTTCAGTTACTTGTAACCCTTTTTAATGGAACGTGCATAAAAGCTATCTTAACTCGACTTCATATCCAACGTGCTGGCACAGCCCATCGAAAGTCCTTTGTACTCGCATCCCAATCTCATTAAGAAAAACATCGCCAGACCTCCATACCTCGAAGACATGCACAAAGAACTTCATCGTACCGATTTCCTAAAACCCACACACGTCTTCATTCTTCATATGTATACATATGAAAACTGCCGCTTCTACAGCGACGCATAAGACCCTAGTAATATCAACTTTCACGGCTAGGCGCAAAAATAGCAGACATTATACTGACAGTCAGACGTCGGTGCTTTTTTAGACAAAACTGCAGACACGCGCCTAAATCTCACACAAATTTCTTCTCGCATGGCGTCTCCTTACTCTACCAATTACTTTTCCCCGGATATATAGCCTAAAACTTGTTATGACTAACGTGTGCACATTAAGCCTATAAACTCCAAACAACACTCCCCCTGAGGAAAAGCCTATATTTCCACTTTGCGCACATGTACCTCTGCTTTGTTTGATGGAAACATAGGCTGTTCAAAGTAATCCGCGAAGTAAAAGCAAGAGAAAACAAACCTAAACATCAAATAAAAGTAAACGAGTAGTGAAGGCGAAGGGAAATTCATATGAACTGTATCCTGCTCCTTAGCAGTTTGCAGGCTTTTGTCGCCTTGTACAAGGTTGGAAGAGGGAAAAAAATTGGGAAAACCCAGGCCTCATTAAATCAAGAAGCATCACAGAAGCAGCGTCGCACCTCTTGAGGGCGGAACGAGTGAAAAAAATCAATACTTCTCTTGCATATCTGCCAATACAACATTAGAATCATTATAAGCAAGAAAAAAGAAAACACTTTTCCTTTACTAATTCTCGAAACGAACTCTCTTTAAACTCGCTGGAATGCAGCATCTAGTCACAACTTATAATTTACCTAAAATACAAACCCAATAATAATAAAAAAAAATCCAAGCTATCTTTCCAAAGTTTCACGAGCCAAATTAGTTTCTCGTGACCCGGATGAAAGAAGACAAAGAAAGACATCGAAATGAAAACTGTCTTTACAATGCCGGACAGATCAAGCTCTTCGGGACACAGTTACGCTCAGTAAGCCAGCCAGTTATCCTTTTTTTTTTTTTTTTTTTTTTTTTTTTTTTACCAAAGTCTGTGATAATAATAACGACCAAACCGAAACCGGTATCTCTCAGTAGCTACCAAGGTTGCCGCTGTGTAGTTTTTGGAATACGGGTTGCCGTGTCCGGATCAGATCCTGGCAAATCCCCACGGTGGACAGTCGAGCTAAATTGCACAATGTAACACTGCTGCTTTTTACAAACGCAAACCGCATACTTCTTTTTTGTTGCTAGCTAAAAGTATTTTCGCCAAAAAGATGCAAACGGCCATATATAGACGGAAAACAAGTTTAGGAATTGTTGGATGTAAAATTACCTCATGGCAATCATGGTTCAAGTTTTTTAATAGCATATCTAAATACAAACCATTACATATATTCATCCAATTGATACTGTGATCTGTAATTCCTTTAGATAATGATGCACCAATTTTTAATTACTATTAAGACGCCTAGAAAACCGCACAACATAATCATACTTGGGTAATTTTATAAAGCTTGAAAGAGCACTGGGAAGCCTGCAGTACTTTGAAAGACCTTTAAAGAACGTAAATTTGAAGTAATTACTGAGAGAACGTGAGGTCTTAAATAGAGTAGCGAGTTGTTTGAAACATCCACAGAACCTACAACTAGGAGTCATGCATACTGTTAATTTGATGATTCACAATCACGAGAAACTGCTGAAGTAATAACTTCCCAAATGACAAGCTGTGTTGCTTTTTAATGACATATTCAGTTACATTACGCCCAGTGTAAAAGAGAGCATTTATTAAACCTACCAACCTCGCGGTAGAAAAACATACTCAGTTGTTGTAATTGCTCTGAAACTAACTTACTTAAGGATAAAATATGCTTGCGTGATTTCGCAACTTAACGGTAAACATTATCCGTAAATGTCAGATTAGTGTGAAGAAAGGAACGCTGCTGTTAACTGTTTACACACATATCAATTCCCTTACATACAACCGACAGATATTCACTGTGTAATTCTCGATAAGAATGAACCAGTTCTCTTTATTTAATACGGCAGTAAATTGACTCACAGGGGCAAGTAAACAAAAATATCGCTTAATGGTGTTCGACATGGAGTACATTATGCCACCAGCGCCGCAAAACACGTTCGTCTTTTGTTTCTAGTTACTAGTATTTTAACTAGTCCTGGTTTATTTTAGAATTCTAAGCCGAGGATCAGAAATTCTCAGGCTCTTACTGCGAGGATTTCGAACGCCAATTAAGCCGAAGTTTATTACATATATACTTATCAACTTGAACTAATCAAGCCTTGTGCAAATTGAGTTAGTGAGCAGCTACTGACTGGGAATTCTTGTTTTATAGTGAATCAACTAAGAGAAGTACCCCCCAAAAAATAAACAAAGCTTGGCTGACTACACTGACCACTAACAAGCAAGAATTTTAGTTGCACACCTCCACGGACCATAAACCTTAAAGCGCACGCAAGCGAATCCCGTGCTCTTTCCTAACTTGCCAAAAGAAAAAGAAACATGGACTATACAGCTCTAGTTAATTTGGTTTTAAGAGAAACCTACGATTTATGGCAAGTTATTCCAAGACAAAACACGGGGGAAATACTGAGGCTTACGATGCCCCGCATTTGCGGGACCATTCCAAAAAGTAGCTTGGTGGCACTACCGGCCGCCTTACGAGAAAAGACACCTTTTGTAGCTGTAAGTGTTCCGGCCACAGGCACGAACCCCCTATAATGTGACTTAATAACCGCAAGCGCATAAAGCGTTCTACTTCTATACTATACAGACATTTGTCGCAGCAAAAACCATTTGCTCTCCTTGATTTTAGTCCTTTCCATCAATTTTAAATTAGCTTAGACGCCCTTTTCAAGCCAGTGTTAGGACGTAGAGAATTCTGAAAAGCTTTCCTGCAGTGCTATAACTCGAGAAAACTACCCTTTACGCTTGTACGGAATATCCAAGACAATAGATTCTGTAAAATCCCATGGTTTAAACTATGAGAAATTTGCCTTTTACTATTCGCAAATGAGCTTAACTACGTTAATCAGAAGACAAAACTTACCCCTCTTCTACTGAAAGTCGGTCCAGAGCCAGGCACAGGTGGAAATGGTCCAGGTGGGCAAGGGGGTCGAGGTAACCAAGGTCCTTCAGTCAAAACACCCACTGCAGCGGCAAGTAAGGGGCTTCTACCGGGACTTTGAGAGTGAGCGGGTCCAGCAGTAGCGGCCGCTAGCGAACCCAACAAGGGAGGCCCCACGGATCGTAAAGAAGGTGGGGAATAGCGTCCTGTACTTAAGGAGGCTAATAACATGCTGGACGCCGAAGAGCGATTGATATTAAGTTCGCCCAGATGTGGACGGGCTAAACCAGGACTGGACAAATCTACCATGCCTACAGGTGCCATCCTTAAGCCTCCCATACCGGTGTCGTTTAACCTGGGACTGTCAGGTGGTAGCGGTCGCTGACGGCCTAGAGGCGAAGGTGTCAACGTGGGACTGGGACTGACTCGTGGAGCATTGGGACTGCTAATGGCGGGTGGGTATAAGAGAGGTGATTCTGAGCCTGCTAAAGGTCTGAGAGGTCCCCCTTCCGAGGATGAATCTCCGGACCCAGACGGCATTACGGGAGTGTGAGGCTCATGGATGGCAAACTGGCGTGAGGATGAGGCTAGTCCTTTAATCTGCAAAGTTTCAGCGGTCTTGAAGAAGGAGACCATGTCACTGTTGGACACGACCACTTCTCCCGAGTACATGAAGGTAAGCAAGGCATGGAGGTCTTTGAGAGGGACGCCCTGAAGAAAGACGACAGGGTGCTGGTGTTCAGGCACTTTGCTGAGGATATCCAGAAAGTAGGGGCTGCACGCAGACAGGATCACACGATGAGCTGGGAACACTCGTCCTTCTGAACAGAGGACCACGTCCGTGAATGTATCTTGGCGCCAAAGATCTTCCACCACTGTGGCAAAGTTTTGCTGGTGGTTGTTCCATCGCAGCACAAACTCCTCTGCAGCCATGACCAAGCAATGTGCTTAGCACGCATTCACTTGGCCACTTGGGTTAACTTCGCTTCTGCCATTCTAGAAGAGTGTAAAAAACACATCTAATTAATATGCATGAAATCTAGAACCCTGTAAGGATCAATATAATATTACCTATCCTCACAGTAAGGTTACCTACGTTTACTACTCTCTTTTAAACTGTCAGCCAGAAAAACAAACTTGGGGGGGTACCATTCCAGGTAAGAGGACTAGATGTCAGTTAGGTTCGCCACAGCAGGACTCGAGATGCAACCTGCCTCCTTACTGCAAAACTACGCTCCGCTTCACAAAGAAACCTTGGGGATGTCACGGAGCACTCTAGAATGCCATAAATGAACTTACCATAGAAAGAGAATGATGAGGTTGCGTCACGTCCCAGGCTGTTCTGTGTATATCAGGCTCCTTCCTTGTTGTGTGTAGGCTGTTGTGTGTCACCCTGCCGTCCTCAGATCACTTTTCACAGCATGCGTAGACCTAGACGACGCATGAACTGAAAGTATGGGTTGCATCGAGGACTTTTGCATATGCATGTAAGCATTACAGCCTTCAGCCCTGTCCTTTGCTAAATACACAACACTACACGTCTATCTGGAATTCGATAGGGATGAGACGAAAGGCGACACACTAAACCACTAACACGCGCAGGGTGGGGAACGTAACTAAACAGCAATCCTCGACCCGAGAAACGAGACCCGGAATGGGTTGGACCAATGGCAGCAAGCATTATCTCTCGAAACCCTAAAAGTCCGGAGCGGGAAGATGAGCGGATATGTAATACCGAGAGCATTTCCCCATGTAGTCACCAAATAATCTTTTTTTTACTATGATTTACCCCCTTCAATCAGACTACATTTGTTTTCTTTTGCAATGGATCCTTATACAAGAGGGAAATCTCGAAAGGTTGGCAAGGGTTTATAAGTACATGTTCTTTGACGGAATTATGCTTTAGAAAAAAATCCTCCCTTTCCAGACCTCTTTTGTATATCTTCGCCATACATTATGTGCATTCTCTCTGCTAGTCTTGCTTTCGCTTTTTACCTTCAAAGCCCGAGATTCACTAGAGAGAGAGAGAGAGACTGAAACAGATACCTTATAGACACAGCACCAGACAGCATAGACCAGACGCGTGTAACTACACGGTATAATGAAAACAATGGCTTCCTCCCAGACAAAAAAGGCATTAATACTTACGAGGCAAGTAGGTTTTCAGGAAAGTGTCCAAATCCTTTTGTGGGTATAGCAAAAATTCAGCGCGTGACTATGCCGATTTTCCACGAATGCCGAATATACTGATTTCGCGAATCACGCGATAAGAGCTTATCACCGATCCACCTACGCCCTTGTTCGGATTCTAAGGAAGTTCGATGGTTATAAAACGTATAATGAAGGTGGATAACGGCTATGCAAATGTCCTTGCAAACTGAGCAAGATACACTGGAGAAGAAGGTCCTATTAATCAGCATTCGCCAATTTGGTCGACCTTGGGAAAGAAAAAGCTAAGAAACGCAACGAAGCTCGAAAGCCGCCTGCAAAAGAACCCTTCTTTTATAAATCGTTCGGTGTAAATGGCCAGATGCTCAAAGCCAAGTTAGCTATAAGTTGGGAAAATGTCCGCACCAAAGTTCCGGTTTTAATTTAGGGAAACCCATTGTTACTCTGGAAGTGTTATACCGAGACTTGTCAGCCTTTGCGATTTATATTGTGTATAGAGGTTCTTTTCCCATGGGTTCCCTTAACCTTTTCCTTTTTGACAAAAAACCTCCTCTCACTTTGCTATCATCGAAGTTTTTTCTTACTCCTTTATGCTCTACCTTTAGCGTATGGTTTTGTCTGACCGTCTGGTCTTGTCCAAGTAACTGGGAACCTCCTCTTTTATACACCTGACACTTGCTCTTACTCTTTCTGTTCACGGCATGACCGTCTTTTGCGAAATACCAGTTTTTCCTGTTGGATCCCTGCGGCTAGGTTACCCAACAATAATCTTGCACCAGTCCTTATAATGTATGGTACCTAAATTACCTCTACTAACAATTTACAGCAATTGGAGGACAATTACCTCCCCATGTCCGCAATACCCAAGGCTATATTGGTCCACGTATGGCTGAACATACTTATTTTGCAGGGTTGGTTCGAAGGACCATTTCCAAAAGAACGATTCCACCTTGCCTTTCAAAAAAGCACCACAGGAAACATTTTCTTTCTTTTATCGCTGTGCAAAACGCGTTTCTCAGCACCTCATGCTAAACGCAAACTATACAAAAGGGTGCACATGCCCCTTTTTCATTCGTTTTAAACAGTTTTCATGTAATGGAATACGCGGAGACGCGCCAGCTAAAGGTGTCTGGTTGTTTCGGCTCGGTGACTGGGAGTCATATTGATTAGACTCTGTCTGGGCTGTAGGAAACAATTAATAGCAAAAATAGGGCGGCCTTGAGAATTTTAACATAAGGAGCAGCACAGGAAGGAGGGAGGGAAGGCGTTTAATGGGAAAACGGGCGCAGAGAAAAGAGAGACGGAGAAGGCGAACAAAAGAGAGACGCCCCTTTTTCTTGGGTGGGTCTGCCGGGTTGTTGCACATACATAGCTCAAGCTTTTTGGGTCGATAACGATGGCTTAAAGAGCTCTCTATATATTTCCTTTACTGGCACCCGTTTCGCAAGCATCTAAACTTTATAATGGGAACCATAAAAGACAAAGAAACTCGTATTTTCTTACTCGCGACCCGGTACACGTACCGTTTCTCTCTCATATTCAAAATGCACTTGCTTATCCTATATCCCATATCGCAAATCTGGATTACCCCGAAGCTATGCCGCGTTATGCGGAAAAAGTTAGACTTGCATGAAAACTTTCCCTAAGAAGTCACTTCCGTTTTAAGAAAAATTACAAGCGACTAATCACCCTAAATTACAATTTTTTAAAAAAATGTATTACCAGTTTAGGCCGAAGCCTATTACTAAATACAATTATTACCTGACCGCTATGACTAATGATTTATAGCTTTCAGCAATGTTCTCCCTATTGCCCTTCTAAGACCCAAAAAGAAGCTTCCCAGAAAAGAAAGCATAGCAAAAGGAGTAAATCTTGGAGAAAATACGGAGCTCAGAAGATGCTTTTACCTGCTTATTACCTCAGTTACACGTCGCGTCCGGGAAAAGCTTGGACGAGGTCAAGGTATAAATAGGGTGAGTCTAGTTACAGTTCATCAGACTTCGCTGCCGTTGTCACTCCTGCAAACCATCCAGTTTCAGTTTGTTCACTCACTTTAGACGTACAAAATGCATTTGGCCAAGGTAATAATAATCTGCGTAAACTGCAGACTATTTTTGACTAAATCCATCGTATTTCTTTAACTATAGGTTTTGCTTGTTTGCTTGGCTGGGATCGCTGTGGCCCAACCCTTTATCCGTTCTAAGCGATTTCTCAAAATTGGTGAAGCTTATCAACATAAAGTCGTGCCTCAACGAAGCATTCTCTACCTAGTGCCGGAGCCGGTTTACGTGCCAGTACGAGTTCCGGCTCCTGCTCCCGTTGACGTTTCCTATGCTCCCGCCAATCCTCAACCCATGCCAGCGTACAGTCCACCACAGCAGCCCTATACGCCTTCAATGCCCGCACCTCCTTCGTACGGAGCAGCAAGTTACGCTATGCCGCCTAGCCCACCTCCATCCTACGCTTCACCCATGCCGTACATGCAATCGAACCCATCAATACCTTATTCTATGCCCACTTCTTATTAATCCAGGTCATTTATTTATATGTCAAAAATATTTACTTCCAACTGGTGGTCGCAGAGGTAGATCCTGATCCACAAATACAGTATTTCCACTTGCCTGCTGTGTTTCATTTTGGGTTCTTCGGCCTATATCGTTTTAAAAGGGGAGAGGTATTGTATAGTACTTTGCAATGTACGAACCCTGCAATGTACAATAACCCTGCAAACCCTGCAATGTACAACAACAATACTTTATTTCTAATCCTATATAAGATTACAAATGGCCGCCTTTCATTGGTTCCATGACAATTTGCCCGTTTTAAACCATCCATTGCAGGAACTATTGAATTCTGCTGACAGCTTACTTGCTTATGACCAGACTCTTAGTTAGATAATAAAAAATATAAACGAGGAAACTAGCGTTTAGAGACAAGCTAGTGGTGAGTTATTTTAAGTTCGCTTGCGCTTACGCTTGGCTTTTTTCAAACCATTATGAAAAAAGTCCGCAAATAGACTAGTTTTGAAATCTTCGCCGTGGACCATCATCACTTCTGGGTGCTTATTCTTGATGTGGTTGCGCATATTGTCTGGACGAGAGCTTTCTTGCGGACAAAGTCGACATCTAATGCTCTTAGGTAAGTGCGTCAATAAGTGTGGTCTTCGATGTGCCACTTCGCGATGACAGATGCGACAGAGCCATTTGGTAGGATTATTTGGTACTGGCTTGAAGGAGGACTGCAGTGTGATATGGGAGCCACGAAGTTGTTGCAAAGGGAAAGAAACATTGGTTCCTGATTGCTGTCCTATTGACGGAAAACAAAACCTTTCAGCAAATTTTGAACCTTTGTAGTGTTAGCATTGGACATACACTACTTTAACTCCAGCATAGTGATAATAAAACTACCAAGGCACAGCTTACGGAACGTCCAGCTTCACTGAACGTCTGAAGTTAGCCATTAAATAATAACTGCTAACTTGGTTTCCACTTTGATGCGGGCAAAATTCAGGCATACAATGCCGGAGCATCACAAAATGGCATCGCAAGACGATCAAGCTCAAGCGCTCTGGAAAACTACACAAACTCAAATGTATCAAACTAGTAAAGAAAACGTGCAAAATAATGCAAAGCAAAACATAACTGAAACATACACTCTGACTTACATGCAGGTACGGAAACAAATATTCTGGACTGAAGCGAAGGTTGTAAAATGCCAAAGCAAAGATTCTCATTCAGATTCACACGGGCACTATTCCTATATGGAGTTTTATGGGCAAATGTAGCTCTGCATGTTCAAATCATTGAACTTCATAGTCTCAAATAATATACATACAAACTTCTGTTCGGAGAAGTACTACTAAGCTGGTAAAAACAGATGTTAATGAGCCTAATGAGGTCCTTGATTCGTACAGCATCGGAATTATACAGTACGGTGCAGTTTACATGATTACATACTGTTTTTTTTTTTATTGCGTTCGCTATTTTCAAGATATATGTCGCACGACGGGCAAAAGAAGCTAAATCTGTGCTAATTTCTTTAGCTTAGAAAAATAAAATAAAAACATCTTCTGGGAGTACCCTATAATCCTAGCGTTACGGTGATCTTTCGTCAAGAAGGCTTAGTCAAACGCGCTCCATTATATAGCATATGTGTAGGCTATATAAGACGTGTATAAGACAGCTTAGAATTGAGGTAATGTTGAGAATTCGCTACTGCTAACGGCTCTTGGGGGGTGACTGCGTTTGATATGTTGATTGAGTGTTTTGCGCCTGGGATAAGTGCGTCCGCAAATTAAACATTGGAATACGGCTCCTAGGTGACTTTCCATGTGTTGGCGTAAGTCGGAACGGAAATGTTCCGACTTCGGAAATGTTCGGAAATGTTCCGACGGAAATGTTCCGACACACACACTACAGATGCCACTTCGAGGACCCGCCCCCAACGGGCCTTCCGTAGCTACATCTTAAACGAAAGAGACAGATTGTTCTTAGGAAACAATGCGTTTATTTGCCATAAAACCACACACGGTGGTCCACAAATCCCCGTAACTCTTTGCGAATGTTTTCCCATGCTACTAGAAACGTACGAAAAGGGCAGAATTAGATGACCCGAAGCATATCCAACACCCCTTTCTTTACCGAATTTTTCAACCCATTAAGCTTTGTGGACCACCGTATGCCAGATGCATGTCTCATGAATCCCCCCCCCCCTTTTCTTTTTTTAACTCACAACATTCGATTACACTTTTTGTTAATGTACGTTAAATAACGGGACAGAAAGTTAATTTATTTCCCTAAACCTACGCTAAATAGTTTTCTTTGGATTAAACTTCGAGGGAGGTTGGATTCCTAGCGCCAGAAAAAAGTAAGCACGGTGCTATTATAGTAAGTTTTATCCAAGCCAAACACAAACAAAACATGCCAGCAATCGTGCCAAACACAGCCAAGCAACTCAGCTTTGCAACAACCGACTTACCATTGACGACTTCAGGTTCTTGAGGAACATCGAGTTGCTCTTGTCCGGTACTGCTATCATCTGATACACTTACACAAACACCGGAACCACCCACTTGCAAAGCGTTTTCAAGGAAATTGGCTGCTGAGGATGTAGCTCCCTACAGAAATAAGACAAACGTGAACGTAAATAGATGTTACACAATCTTTGAGAAATAAGGGTAACAGGAAATGTGGCTATTACGAAATTAAAAGACTCGTTTTCGTCGGAACTCATATCGACTAAGCTCGGCATGGTGGACGCTACAGGCGGTTCTTGCTTGACGGTCGCTAGTTGACTAGTCTCCATACTCGACGCATGTGAGTACTGGGATAAAGAATCTACCAAAGTGACTGACGAGGCCACATTTTTGCTTTCCGTTAATGGAATGAGAGGCTGCAAGGGGGCAGAACCAATGAGGGTATACGACGTAGTTGGTAGAATAGGAAAGGAGGCAATACTTCCAGAGGTATTTGCAGTATTACTAGAACAGGGACCGGGTTGCGGAGTTTGGGTTTGAAGAGCGCTGCTTTGAGACGAATTTTCCTGGAACAGATTTTCTTGTCGTCTTCGACGTTTTTTCCGGTGATTATTATCCTTTCCAGATGGACTGCCAGGAGGAGATGTCAGCGGGTCCGGTATTGTATCAGTCCTAATAACCGGCTCGGCTTCAGGGGCTGGTTTGTCCTTCTCGCTTAATCCCCTAACTTGTAACGATTCTGCGATACGTAAAAAATTGGGGAGCTGACTCTGACATACAGTCACCTCGCCTTTGTACATAAAATCGATAAGAGATCGAAATTCCTCTGCTTTGACGTCCCTCAAGATGACGATAGGATGGGGATGAATAGTTCCCATGAACATGGCTTGAAAATAAGGACTGCAAGCAGACAAAACCGTTCTATGTGCTTTCAACAGTTGGCCATCGCAAGCAAACGTGACGTCAACCAGCGCTTCCTTCTTCAACATCACTTCTAGTACAGCTGAGAGATTAGCTTCATGATTATTCCAACGTAGACAAAACTCCTGCTCGGCGGTCATTCTTGTATCCCAAAGTGAATCTTAAAGAAACATGGTAGAGAACTTGTTTTATAACATGTTTATGAACTTACCTAATGTCTTCTGACCCTTTTTAACTTCTTGTCGTTGCCTTTCCCGTTAAGGCTTGAGGTGAGGGCGAATCAACCTGCAACCACCAAAATAGACCTGTCCAACCACAACAAAGGATCGTAAGTAAGTCCGTTAGTCCGTTAGATCGGTAAGTCTGTTATATATAAATAGCCGGGGGTTAGCAAATTATTTCAAAGTAATCGTATATCTCTTATAGATTAATGTCCAATTACTTCTATTTAAGATTCAGGCGCCATTTTAGTTAAGTGGAAAGTCGCATTACTCTTGGCAATGTCAATACACGCTTCGCACATCTCCCACGTTTAGGGCGCTACAAATTAGACAGCTTATGCGCAGTCGATGCCATCTGTGAGAAACTTACGAAAACAAGCACCTAGCGCGAAGTGAGGGATCTTTTGAAATTTACAGCCTCCGGCTTCTCTGGTCCTTATACTTCATTCAGTGGCCTTGCAAACCCGAAACAGCGACGACGGCGAGCGGTTGAATTCCTCAACGCCTCATTGTTGCTTTTAAAAAAGCGTTCGAGAACCAGAATAACTCGCGCTAGTTCAAACACTCAAGTGTGATACTTTAGCGGTTTCCAATAGCAATAGCTGGAGAAGTACTAAAGTGCGATAGTGAGGTGGATTTTTTTAAAACCGAAATAAGCAGTAAACACGTAGTATTGAAGGCGAAGATCAAGTGCATGTGTGTATTGAAGCAAAGTGCTCAATGTCTGCACCTGTGAGAGACGACGGTGGAATTTCTCTCACAATGCCTCTTATTCAGGAGGGATTACTAAACCTATAAGATCACAGGTAAGTTTTCTACTGCAACCGTCATGAGTCATCGCGTTCCTTTCCTGTTGCAACGCATAAATGTTCTATATAAAAACGGAGAGCTTAGAATGCAAGTAAAATCCGCCAGCGCCCACCGTTTCGGTACAAAGTCCTCCTGGGTGGTGCCATGGCTGGGTTGTAGTATGTATGCTTATGCTTAGGCTGCATGGGAACCTGTCCTTTTGCTATCGCTCTTTGAGTCGAGCGGAAACATGTCAGAGTATGTCTCGGTAGGGGTTATGTCCCCAGGCGAGAATGCTTTATATGGAAGTTTCTTTTTTTTTTGCGGACAATGGGGTTGAGAACAGTTAACGACTTTCTCGGGGATGCAGATTGAGTCGGCCGAGCTGAGCCGGCAGGCCTTCCAAAACCCAATACTGGCTACGGACTGGTTTGTGAATGCCAAAGACCTCAGACGTAAGCGTATCTTCGCGTTCAACCTATCGCTAGCAATCAAAGGAACAGTGCACGCAAAAAGCATCAAGGCGTCCCACATTCCTTCTCCGCAGGACTAACCCTTCGAAACATAAGCTAAGAAACGGAAACCTTCTCACGCTCCGGCTCAGGTTAATAAAATTCTTAAAACTGTCTCGCGCAAACCACGTCTTTGAGGCTTGTTGGAAAAACACTTCGTTTGTGCATATAGACATTTGTCGGTAAATAGAAGATTTGATTTTTCCTGGCACGATTTCAATGCTGGCTTCTAGTACAAGAAAATTGTACCGTATTGGTGCATTGTATTACGATAGTGCGTTGTATATTACCTAGTGCATTGTATTACCAGAAGCGGTCGGCTATGCTTTCGAAAAATATCTGTAAAGGGTTCTTGGAAAATATCCCTAGGTTTGATTTTCAGATAAGGCGGTAAAGCTTTTTACGACAAATTCGTAATAATTCCTCGACATTCGTAAATGTTCTTAACAGAAACCCTTGTGAAACAGCTCAGTGGGAGCCGGCTCGAAAAGTAACAAGAGCCAGGCTTTGCGGTGGAATGCTTTACGTAACATGATGCAGAATTTCTGAGAAAAAAAAAGAAAGAATACCACTCCCGAAATTGTTTTGTTCTTTCGTGAGTTCTTGAGGCACCCAAACAAACAAAGGAACACGTCTATAACGTCTTATTTTCTCTATAAGATTTTCCTTTTTATATTTAATATTTATTTTGTACGTAAGACATCTGTCTTTGTGTAAAACGCACATGACGCTTATCACATTAGACAAATTAGGTGAATTGCCCCCACATTTCATAGCCATTAAATTTGATTTTGAGCTTCGTACTAAAATAACAGAAGCAACCGAATCCGTCTAGTCTGCCGCATACTTCGTAGATGGCAGCAGAGGCACGAAATTCGTGAGCACGAAATTTCCGTCAAATGCAGTTTGAATGCTATTAAGTCTTCCTTCTGCGTATTTTGTTTTACGAATTACTCTACGGCATTTTTCTCTCGTAACACGTTCAAATTGTATTAGCTGTTCAGAAATAATAAAAAAAAACATTTCCACTTCACAGAACCGGGCTAATGTGTAATAAATTTTTGGGACCTTCTACTGTTAATGCCAATTCAGACATGTAAGTTATAAAAACAAATGGTAATATATTCCCATATAATCGCAGAATTTTAGGGCTATTTGCGATCCAAAATTTGTAAAATTACAAATATTTTTTTAAAAGCTGTAAAGTTCGATTTTCAGTAGAAAATTTAAAAAAGAGATTATCGATTTTTTTAAAATTCAAATTTACTGATACCGTTTTTCACCAGTCACGTAGACAATAGAATCGTATGTACGGGCGAAATTACGATTATCATTTGTATCGACTGACCACTACGAAGAGAGAGCGACAAGCAATGCCGTCAATGCCATCACTCAAAGACCCGAAGTGGTCGTCGAACGGTGCCAAGAGAGCTCATTGGTAGAGCAAATAAGTCTATCAAGGGATTACTTTAGCTCTTTAGGGAACAACACAATTTTTCCCAACCAACGACCAGCAATTCTGGGTAAATAGACGTCCTATCCGAACAGGCTCCAGCATACCGTTATGGATTGCGTCTTGTCTTCTCTTGGTTCTCCTTCCATAGCGTCAGTTATACGTGTAGACATATTTACTCCCGCCAAAGTCTATTCGATATTGATATAAAAGTAAATGCAGCGATAAAAAAAAATAATCAGGAAATATGACAGAATATGACAACTTCGGCAGAAATAAAGGAAGCAACTTTCTTGCATCTCCTGATCTTGCGGAAGCATTAATAAAAGGATAAAAGCTATCTGTACCAAAGCACTGGTATTTTCTGCACTGGTAATCGTGTAAAAATAAGAAAGACCGCTTTATGTGTTTTGCTGAAATTCAGCGAGGAGATACCTAAAAGAATTTGGTGAAATATCGCCCCGAGTCTCCACTAATGTAAACCAATAACCGTTTTGGTTGAAAGCAATCAGAATTTTAAATCATTGTATTTCTTGTGTGTAATAGCGCATCTGGCTCAGCCAAAAATTTACAATGTCTAACGGGGAAAAAAAAATAAAAAAAAAACAGTCAGAATGCCCACATTTTGTAAATACAAGTTCTTTCTTTTGGGAAACTGAAAAGCTGCTGTTTACAGTTCGGTTTTCATTTTAAAAGGGGTGGAAGCAGGAGGACGCTTAGAAGAATCGTGACTTGGGTTGCCTCTTTTAATCCTACTGGATGACGTCTGTTGGTTATTGCCTCGCTCTGTTCCTCTGCTGATACTACTGGAAGCTCGGTTTCGTTCAAGTCGGAGGCTTGAGCTTTCCGAACTGATACCCAACTTGGCGTCGATGGACGAGTCGGCTAGATGAGGATTCTTGGCAATTTCTTCTTGCAAGTGCTTCCCGAACTGAGATCTGAAGTGGCTGTCAATGGAGCGAAACAATCCTAACGACCACCACCCAAGGACAGTCAAAACAACCAAAGCTTTAGTCAGTGAAGCGGTATCTACCATGATTGCAACTCTGGCCGAGGTATACAGGAAAAACACGTTCTCGATCACCAGCGAAATTAGAACGATAAAAGGACCCGGTCTTCACGCTACTTTGATGCTACTTGCGAGTTGAACCGAAGGGAAGGTCGAGGCAATGGGGAGGAATAAGGCACCAGCAAATTCAAGTCAACAGCAAATTTTGGGTTCAAAACCAGGACTTGAGAATGTCCCAGACAGCGGAGATATAGGGAAATCCCGTGGTTGCCATTATGATAATAGCGTTAGTCACTACAAAAAATTGCATCCAGCCAACACCTTCCGGACTGGCAAGCCAAGCCGTCCAACCTCCGCCAGCAGTTGCTTGTCCTTCAGTTGTTGGACCACTGGGAGCTGAAATTGAATCGTCTTTAACCTCGGTGCTTTTACTCCTGTTCTTCAACAATTCTGTCTTGGGTTTCATTCTACACAAACAAACTTTCGTAGCAATATGTCTACGTGGGAAAACGTTCCAGGAGGAACTGCCAACTTTATTACCTGTTAAGTACAAGGTACCCAAGATAGTACTTGTAATTGAATTAGATATTTGTAAGATTTCGAATAACAAGATTAAGTAGCAAAAGATAATGCAATTGAGTGTATGACGATTTCCCTCCCCCCCAGATTTAACTTTGTCAGTCGCGCTGTCATAGGTTATGTCTTGCAGAAATCGCGCTTTCGTGCTGGTTGGCTCAAAAACAAGCTTCACCAAACATAAAGGGAGGCTCGCAGCTTTACACTGTGAACCCATACAACGGCCCCGAAGTCCTAGCATTACAAGAAGATCCGCGTAAAACATTCCCCCATAATGTCGAGACGCGAGACAAGAGTGTTTCAGTCTCCCTAGAATCACACTATCTACAATACGACGAAGGGCTTATTCCTTCATCTCGTACAATCACCTTCAACGACCTGCTCAAGTACCCGGTCTTTTGCATATGATTCTAACCTAACAAAAGCACATCAGGAATTCGTGACCAACTGCAACAAATAGATTTTTTTCTTTTTGCATTGTAAATGTTTCTTGAAGCATCTCAAATGAGAAGAAAAGGCCCTCTTCTTAAAAGGAAGGATAACGCTGAAGTTGCGCGAGTTGCTCCTCATTGGATAGCACAGGCAAGGAACATCTAAAGCTGTGCTGCTGCGCTTTCTCCGCAGTAATACCCTAGCGGCGTTACGAGACGCAGACCTTGCTGCATTCAGCGTCAAGTTCTGTAGTTTTGGAAAGCTCACAGCACGTGAGTTCCTTGTTAAAAATGCGTTAACTTGTACTTGGCACTTAGTTGAGAACTTGCCATCCCCAACCATGCCGACTATGCTTATAATTTTCGATCACATTTTCCTGCTATTATTACTGCTAGTGGCATTATTTTGTGGTGCAGTGCTGCGACAGTCTAACCCTTCCTCGTCACCTCGTAAAGATTCCTCCAGTTGCAGCACGGTCCAACAAGTGTAAAATATTCAACATCACCATCTTGCAATCGGGCGTTTTTTGTTTATTTTTTAATCCCCAAGAACAAAAAACGAAAAAAAAACTAGTCTGGATAGTGGAAAGAAACCTTTTTAATCCTGTTACGGGCAGTATATAAAAAGGTACCAGCACATATAAGACCCTCCACATTCCCGACGTATTTATCGATTTCTTTTTAGCCCAGAAGGAAACCTTTGCGTCGTCAGAACTAAGTAGGAATATCTGCTTTTTGGTGGTGCTTTTCCAGTGTGAGATTGCTGCGTCGAAATTCTATTCCTTTCCGGAGAAGCGTTGTGGTGGCTGCTCCTAGCCATTTCTGTTCTAACATTTCTTGTTTTTTGTGGGTGGACTACCTTTTCTGTGCAAGACATGTGGAAGGAAGTTGTATTGATCAACGAGCTTTTCAATCGGCTTTTGACAAATTACTTGGTCTAGTCGTCGTACGCGATTCCACCTCCGGTAGCCGAGCCGAGGCAGGAAGGAACTAAGGTTGCTGCTGCGTGTCATCAAGATTTTGGAGAACGTATATAGTGTATAAGCGAGGGAGGCTCTTCACCATCTTTATATGCCTAACGGAAGAGTGTCGGCGACCGAGACAAAGAAAAGGCTAACTTTCCGAAAGAGAAAAATGAGCGTTCTTATAAAGCTGGCCACGTGACAAGATTATAGGGAGCAGGACCGGAATACTGGACCATTCTCCATAGTAGAACAAGAACAACCTTGGTCAAGGAAATCGTATCAATACCTCATACCTGCCAAACCCGCCAGTACCGGGGCTTGTTCCATAAATCAGTTTCACAACCAACACTTAACTCGGCTCTTAAAAGACTTGCTACTATACACCCCAGCCTGCAGTCTCAAGGCGCAACTTAGATCTTAATTTACTGCGTCGATTTGCGAGAAAGCTAGACAGAAAGAGACCGAATTAAACTTAACTTTGACCTACTTGGAACTGACAAAAAAACATTTCTGTCTCGTTGTCATGCTTTTAGCCTGACTTGGACTGTCTCGGGGGAAATTACCAAGTTTCTCACGGTGGGCATCAGCCAACGTGCAGCGCACTATAAAAGCAGTTATAAAACAACTAAATAAAAAGGGGGGGAAAGATTTGCACCTACGAGAAAACAACTTCATCATGCATCCGTTACTGGCATTTGATGTGGTCGTGGTGCTTATTGTGCTCGGCGCTGCTATGACCTGCCTCTTGTTTTACATCCCCGTTTCCTGGCCACATCCTTCCCCATTGTCTCACTCTGCCAGTGCGAGAATTCCTGCAGACGATAGCTATAGCAATGTTCCTATTTCTATTCCACATTCGCATTCTTATGTTCGTATGTCCTACTCCACGGAACCCAAATGGCAACCTAATCTCATAACCCCCGTGGTCGATGTGTAACAAAAATAATGGATATGTTTACTATAAATACGATTTATTGCAACAATATTTAAACAAAAAAAGCACGTTTTAAAGAAAAAAACTGTTACGGATGTAAAAGTACCAAACACTTTGGATGAGGCAAAATGTAATACAAATTTGAACATTTTGGAGGATCTAAGGATGTCCGAGTGCACCATATTCTGTATACACTTGATGGATAAGTTGAACCATTAGAGCTTCAGAGCGAACGCTCTCGGATTGAAAACGTTCTTGAAAGTCTCCAGAAATCGTTCCTTTGGAGGGAGGGTAAACAGAAAAGTTGGAAACTTAGCTCTAGTTTGACACTCAGAACAAGAGAGAAGGATTAATGCATGGTGTAACGCTATATCAAACGTGGCAGACTACCAGCCATAGCCTGCATTTGCATGCATTAGACTTCATGCCCGTGATCCCGAAGCACTAAATCCGAAAAGCTCCATGCTCCATTACGAAGCAAATTTTCCCAGGACCATAAGTTCGGGCGGGGCTTTGATTGGACGGTTCCCGGAATGGATGAGATTCTGGGCGTTTGATAGCAAAATCTTATAACTGTCATTTTTGGATGGTTCATCTAGCAGTTTTCAGTTGCAATGCTGCAAGTTTTTTTCCTTTTTTTTTATCCCAGATTGACTACCCGCCCACACCCAGTTTACGACATACTACTCTCCGCAGGGTTGCCTTGTTCGCTGTGTGTCGGTATACTGCTATAGCAATGTTATACCCTACCACATTACTTTTCTTTTGTCTTTATATTTTGCTTGGATTCATTGTTACAGCTCCATGGTTGCGAGTGGAGATAAAGCTATGTCGTCGGAAGTCCCTCAACAGCTCACCGTTTCCTTAGGCGAAGTTCTCGAAGTTCGTGGAGCACCCTTGCAAGCCCGCGAAGCTTGGGCCCTTTTGTGGCTATTGTCTAGGAAGATTTCGGCTCGATCTTCTCCTCGCTGCACCCCTAGCCCGCAACTGCCTCTTCAGCAAACCGGTAAGTCCTTAAAAGCACAACATCCAGACAAAAAGCAATGTCGATTTTGACAATAAGACACGAATTTCCTCATTTATCGCCATGCTTAGTTCCCAGTAATGGAGAAATTCCAGATATTCTGCACCAAGTATTGCTGACCAAGTCTGGACAAGTTTACTTTATAACCAAAGTAAGTGCAAGCTGAACTTCATTGTATCGAATAAATCTGTAAAACCTTTTAATGTTTCAAGTATGCTAACAGTTATTTGCCTTACATATTTTTGTATGCGTTACACTTGATAATAAACCCTAGCTCTTACATTTTCTATCATATTTTCTTAACAAACGAGATAATCAAACAAGACCATATAAATATTGGTAATTAAACACATGTTTACGTTTACTTGCAGGATATTTCCGACTATATTCAAAGTATCAGAAATTTTGCTGCCACACTTCTGACGGTATTACCCGTGGAGGATAGCGAGCCCGACAGTAGTACTGTCACCGAAACATTACGTAACTGGACTTCCACGAATGGTCTCAATCGAGAAGATGTTGAGCAGGTAACATTCAAATGTTTTAAAACAGGAAACGGTTACTTATACTTTAGTTATGGAACTGTTAAGACCTATAGCAAATAACATTTCCAGGACAAAGGGTCCCGAGTGTTATTTGGGATGTATGTTAACAGCTTTTAACATACATCCCAAATAACACTCGGCGATGACCCTACCCCCCTTCTTAATTAAGACATTAGTAGGAAAAGAATGGGGTCTGTCCATCCCTATAGCACTCTTCCCTATAGTCTGTTCCAAATTGATCACCATTCGCTGTATTTATTCAAGCGAAGGTTCTTTTGCCTTTTTCTCAGTGACTCAACTCGTCCAGTCTATTGATTCAGGATATTAATATATACTTGTATCGGGAGCAAAAAATAATTTGCATGCATAAGATGACACGCAGATGTCTAGAAATACTGTTATCTCTACACTCCAAGGTTTTTCTTTTTAGTAAAGGAAGCGCAACTAAAAGTAGTTTCAAAATTATCTTAAATAAATGTATGTTTGTGACAGTATTATCCTTTTCAATATGGTCCCGAATTCAGTGTCCGTCCTTTTACTGGGAGGTTAGGCAGTTTGGGGACTGTGCCTTGGGGTCCCGCTTTTCTAATGGGTCCGTGGTTGCTCATAGAACTGGCGGTTGTTGGAGTTCAAAAGGCCCATTTCTGCAGACATTAGGAAAGTTTGTGGGAAAGAAACGGTTTTTATAGCGTCCTTTGCCTTGCATCTTGCTGCTGCAGGCGTCTTCGGCTTGCACGCAGTTCGGAAACTTTACGACAAGATACCTCAACCTAATAAACCGTGTCTTCTTTAAGACTTGCCCTATTCCTCGTCAAAACTCTTTTCAAAACGTACCCCTGCAGCTGTATATTCCCACTTATTCAGCATGCTTCAGTAATAACACCCATATTCTTTTATTTCTGCCTTTTTTTACGAGTGTAAGCAAAACTGTTAAAAAAGGATGCCCAAAGTTTACTTTATTTCTTACCTTTTCCCGGGAACAAATAACGAGCTATATCACAGCAGGGATGAGAAATTTATCTAGTGAGAGACACTGAGCTAGCAATTGGGCAAATCTACAAGACTAACCTTAAAAAAATGGACTGTGGGCTCATCGCGAATTCATTCTGGTTTTCATCCTTTGTAGACTTTGGAGCATTGGAGCCAACAGCAGCTTAAGCCTAATCCAGCGCACATCATGGCTGCTTGCTATGCGGAAGTTCTCGGCAGCAATGCTCAAGTAAAGCTTTTGTTCTCTTCCCAGAAACGCATTTCCGAGGTTTGATTTTGCTTGATAGTTAACGTCAAGGACTAAGATAATCTTAACTTTAAAAACAAACAAGAAAAAGTGGATAATATCACTACGCTTCTGTTAGCAGATAAGCGAGAGAGCTACTGCAACCGAGTCAGACGATTGCTTGGAAGGCGGTTATCTTACCGAAGACTCGGCTATTTCATCCGGTTTGTCCCATCACGCGTCCCTCAACAGTTTGGATGTCCTACCCTCTGCTCTGCCAAGCGCTTTTCCTTCCGTGGGAGGAAGGGGAGGAGGATCACTCAGCAACAGTAGCAGTCTTCCATCCTTATCGCCGTCTACAGCTCCCACAACAACTTCTAATAGCACGGATTACGCCTACTCCGTGGTCACAGTGCTGCAAATCCCTGCCTCGTCAACTGCTCATCTCCCCAATCTTGACAATCTAGCAGCAAACAATCGGAAAAACAGCAAGAGCAAGATCAGCCTTTCTAATTGTGCTCCTCAAACTTGCGTTTCAAAAGGAACGTCTATTACTTCCACCGAAACAAGCGACAAAAATCTGCCGAAGGAACTTGTTAGCAATCATCACTATCAGCAACAGTACGTGTCAAAGTGCTCAGCCGTTCGAGAGGAAATTATTAAGAGGCGCCATCCCGTGCAGCGTGCGCCTTCAAGGTTGTACAAGATGCTGGGTAACGCGATGAATTCCTCTTTGTCTTGGTCCCAGCATTTAAAAAAGAAATGCGAAGTGATAGCGGCTTCCACCGCGAGTACGACGACTTCTCCTCCAACTGCGCTTCGCCCTAAATTGGAGAAGAACTCTGACTCTGCTACCGAAATTAATTCGGCTTGCACAGGTCCGGAATTTGTCGTCAAAAGTGCTCTTCCCGCTCACCAAATCCAATTAGCTGGGAAGAAAAAGGTACAATGTCTTTTTTTTTTTTGGTCCTAGTTTTTTTTTGCTGTTGTTCTTTTGCCTATTTCGCTTATATCAACAAAAGGAAGTGATAATAAAGCCCATCTTTCTTGTTGCACCGTCTCGTGGAATTAGGGACGTGTGTTGATCGTCGCATTAGATGGCCGAAGAATTGAAATGGAATGCAATTTGTCTCGCGTAACTGTTGGTGAAATACTCAAGGTAAAAACTGTCTTTAAGACAATGGAGTATAGTTTCATGGAGACTTTCTATATTTGTGTTTTTATTTCCTAAGCAGTCAGAATTTGTCAAATTAAAGCGGTTTGATGTTTTAGGTGGCGACTTTACATCTCCGACTGCAGGATGCGAACTATTACGGTTTGGCTTGTCTCAAACACGGCCAGTTTGTATTCATTCCTTCAAAGTTTAAAGCCATCAAAATGGCGCCAAGTTTGTGGAAAGGAAACCGAAATCGGGGTTTGCCCACTGACACTTTCACAGTTTATCTTCGTTTTAAGTGCTACTTCAGAGATCTCGATGCCTTAAAGTAAGAGAAGACGATCAGTATATTTTCTTTCGCTTTATAACGAGTCATTTCTATTGTACAGACCCACCACTCGCCATTGGCTTTACTTGCAACTCCGGAGAGACGTACTTGAAAATCGGTTGCCTTTGAAACACGACGACTGCATACATTTGGCAACTCTGGCATTACAAGCCGAATTTGGGGACTTTGCCGAGCAAGTAATGTTCAGAAAAATCTCTTCATTATGCATGAGCTTTCTTGCTGCTGGCCAGCGAGCAAAGTTTTTTTTTATGTTCTTTTTACCCCTCTGCTCTCTCTTTCTTGCTTTCCCCTCCTTGGCGTTATACCCCTCCCACGACATTTGCTTTGAACGACGCTGTGGTTTCAGGTTCATGGGAAAGGGCAATACTTTGTTCTGAATCATTACGTCCCTGCATGGCTATGGACGAGCCAAAGAAATTCCGGCGATTTTGCAGGCCACCATAATCACGGCGCAGCAGAAGACTGGGCTCGACAAACATTAGAATCGCGCCATCGAAGCCATCAAGGAGTTGGCATTAGTCGAAGTCAAGCAGAACGCTTGTTCCTCATGTATCTGATTCAGTGCCCTACTTATGGCCAATACTCCTTCGACGTTGTGGAAGTAATTCCTTACATTTTTCTTTATTTGTGTGTGTGTATTTATGGGGGAACTTGACGGATTGACGCCTTTTTTTCTCTCCGCATAACTCCAGGACGATAGTGTGACAACCACGCCTATGACTTTAGCGTTCAGTTTGAAAGGCTTGGAACTTACGGACGCCACGAAACCCGTAGCTACACAAGCACCGATTAAGCCGGACCTGCGTTTGCCCAAGCATAAAAGTTTTGTGCCATGGAAGCACATTGCCAAGATCTCACACACGCGACACGACCTTATCATCACTTTGTGCCATAGCGCTGCCAAACACCGTTTTTGCGTGGGTGCTGCCAGGTCGGTAAAAACAAAAAACAAAACAAAAAAAAGTTACATAGACCCTGGAGTTAATCAAGCATTCTAGATTGCTCTGAGCGAAGAGCAAGAGACATGCTATGGGGAAATAGACATTCCTGCATGCAATTATGTTGTAGGTCAGTTTTATCAAGCTCTTTTTTTGTTTTCACCCCCGTTCCAGGATGTTGGAAGTGTACGAACTCATATCGGCCCATGCCAGCGTAGCTCGTCACCAGTGCAACTACTTTTCATCATCAACTTGCCCTGCTCAGACTCTTACATGTCTCGCTAGCCCTGCAACGCCAATACCCAACAATACCCCAATACCCGAATCAAGGGAAGAGCCAACCAATTGTGCGCCAATCGATATCCTTCAGCAGCACGATGAAAACCAGGACATGGCTCTGAGCCGTCTCCCTCAAACCCCCACCGTTACTGTTAACAAGATCAAAATTTTTGTGCCATTCAGCGATTTGGGTCCCCCCAATTCCTTAGATCAGCCGGAACGACTTTCCCCGGAGAATATGGAAGAAGACGAAGAAGTACATATCAGAAAACACAATCTGAGTAGTTCTCGTGCCGTCCAACTGGAAGCAAATCCTAATCTGATGAAGACTACCAACGTAATAATTATTGATTCTGATGAGAATCCACTGAATATTCAGCATGTACGAGGGTCTTCTGACAGTCTCCTTGTCATAGCGTCGCCCAATTACGTCCAAACGGACGACCTCAATCCTAGGAACGAGTCAGCAGCAATTAAAGCCTGTAGCAATGCTATTGACCCGAAAGTGACTTGTCGACGAACGCAATCGTACAGTCTTTCCGCCACGACAAGTCCGTCCAAAAAAAATGCTGTGGTCCGCATGGGAACCCGAATTTCGGCTGCTGCGCTAAACCGCCAACGATTGCGTAGTATGGAGAATATCTACGCGTCTTTGAATACATCCTTTACTTTGCATCAGGACAACTTTCCAATGCGGTCCGATAGTGGCGCATACGTTATCGGTAAGTGGTATTTGCAGAGAACATGTCTGGCTCAGTTCTGTTTCCTTAAGCCGTTATCTTTTCATATTGAAGAGCGGCGAAGAACGCTTTCGGGTCTTCAAATATTACTCGGTTTGCCTTTGGTTCTTTTTTCTCTCCTTTTTATAAGGAACATACTTCAAAAGCGTGTCAATAATCGATACCGCCTTTTCATTTTTAAGCCCTCCTTCCAGTACTCGGCATAGTCACTCGCTGTGGCTGGGTTGTGTTAACTGTAAATAACGAGCCGCCAAATATTAAGGCATTGCGCGGGTGAAATTGCTTCCATAAACTTGTCTCTGTGCGCTTACTTTTCTTTTCCTACCCAGCAAACTATTGCAAAAACACTTTACATGCAAAAATCTTTACTGCAATTCCCAAATCGAAAAAAAAGTTACGTGCGGTGACTGAGAAAATAACAGGGGCGCTGGATAGCGTGCCGGGAAAAAATGCATACGCTTTCTTCCAAACACGATAGACGTCCATCTCGGATGAAATAAGCTGCCAAGAAAGGGGAGAAAGAAAAACCCAACTTGTAAAAGAGTCGTTTGTCGCATACAAATTCTTAGCTTACTGCGACAAAAGGCTTCTTGTTCGATTAACGTATTACTTTCTTATCTGGCAGATACGAGTGTAAGGTCCATGGATGAGACAGTTTTTTGCGATGCGAGCGAATCCATCAGTCGTTCCTTGGCTGAAAGATTCGAGCGACTAGCTCAAATCTCGCCTACGCATCCTAGCAACGTTCGTGTTAGGTAAAAATAAAAAAAATAAAAAAAAAAGTCTTTTAGAAAAATTGAGCCCTCACAGTGAGTTACCTTTAATATCTGTCTAGGCTTGATAAAGATGCTAAAGGTGCCTTAGGTATTCTGGTAGCGCGTGGGGCTTCGGGAGGCGTGTTCTTAATGGGTTTAACACCCGGTGGTCCCGCGGCTTTACAAGGCACTTTACAACCCGGTAAGCTCATTTACTTTTTCATTTTATTTAACATACTATTACAAGGCAAAAGAATTTAAAAATACTCCTTCACCGTGTGTCCTACGATTCCGCGCAAGACAAGCGGGGAATGTCTCACTATTGAGCGATTTCGAAATTGGAATCATAGTTACAAGAGATATTTCAAATTAGTTATGACACAAAGGTAGTTATGATGATAAAACGTGTATTTAAGTTCTGTTGCCTTGAAAGAATTGAAGCCGTTTATCCTAAAGACAATGTTACGTGACCGAAAAACAAGGGAAACCTTCGGGGTTTTTTTGTGATGAGGTGTTTGTGCAAGCTGACGAAAACAGGGGCATGCAAACGAAAGCAAATAGGGTAAACAAGGGAGCCGAAAACTAGGTCGCACACCCTTTCCCTTTTCTAAGGTCATCAGGGGTACGTGCGGGCAAACAATCCATCTCTTTATGGCTTGTCTCTACCTCTCTTCCCTGTCAACAAGGCAAACAACCCAATCCGAAGCTAGCTGATGGAGTAGTCATTTATATAAAATTCGTTCCATTAGTCCTTTGTTGTCACTTCCACTTCTAGTCGATTCACGTAACAACCCGGAAAGTACGAACGAATATATATAGACCGTCAAATATCTGACATTTCCCCAAGTTAACATCTAGCAAACACTTCCCGAGTTTGCCATCGTCTCCCTTAACTTAAGAAGCAAGATAAATGTGAGTGGATTGATGGAGAAGGAGAAATAGGAGGAGAGCGACAAATGCAAAGTATCCCAAGATGACCTGGGGCTGGGTTTCCTTTGTTCATTTGGCGGATGAAAAACAGGGTCATTTTTACAAGGGGGAGAAGAGCAACCCCTGTAACGAAGACCTTGAGTCTAATTCGATACGGACGACCCGACACCTCTTGCCCTCAACTGTTGCAAACTTTGTCCGTATAAAAGGAACCGTACAATCATGTTCAAAGCGTCAGTGCTCATCCAGCAGTCTCACATCAAACTTCAAAAGCCATGGCATTCTTCAAGGTAACATTATAGAGAAACAATTTTGATAAATTTTTACTTTTGGGCTAATATCAATTTTCTTTATTCCCAGCTTGTCGCCTTGGTCGTTTTGGCGTCCCAATCGTTGGCCATCCCTTCGACGTATAATGAAGCCTATTTGGCACCTCGTGACTATGAGGGCAAAACGCAAGGCGGTTACTATGCTCAAGAGCCGGCTGTTGCCTCCGTTGAACCAACTACTTTACCTCCCGTAAGTGTAATTCTTAATTTATGTTCGAAAAAGAAAAAATACGATATCAACTAAGAGTAACGAATTTATTTTTTGATTCAGCGCGACTACCAGTACCAATTTGACATCAAAGACGGGATTGCTGGCAACAGCTATATTCGTACCGAGTCCCAAAAGGATGGCGTAGTCCATGGCTCGTACTCGTACATCCGTCCAGATGGCGTTCTCCAAACTGTGCAGTACACTGCTGACAAGACTGGGTACCATACCGATATCACCGAAATAGCCGGCCAGACCGTTCCCAGTGGAGACAAAGCCACTTACACTGCTAATCTACCCGATGGCGTTAAAACTGTGTACGTTTCCGTGTCAAAGGACGACCTCAAGCATCACGAGAAACCCCTAGCTGCTGCCCCCTTTTATGGCTCCTACGAAGCTCCCAAAACTAGCTACTCGGGCGCCTCTTATGAAGCACCCAAAGCCAGCTATGAAGCTCCCAAATCCAGCTACGAAACTCCCAAAGTCAGCTATGAAGTTCCCAAACCTAAATATGAAGCTCCCAAAATCAGCTATGAAGCTCCTAAACCCAAATATGAAGCTCCCAAACCCAGCTACGAAGCTTCCAAAATCAGCTACGAAGCTCCCAAACCCAGCTACGAAGCTCCCAAAATCAGCTATGAAGTTCCCAAACCTAAATATGAAGCTCCCAAAATCAGCTATGAAGCTCCTAAACCCAAATATGAAGCTCC